>JBBPDB010036990.1:0-11565 GCA_037974465.1 Brachypetersius altus | reverse complement strand
GACCAAGAAGTCACAGGTTCGAATCCTACCTCCAGCACACCACCACTGGGTCCCTGAGCAAGACCCTTAACCCCAAGTTGCTCCTGGGAGACTGTACCCTATAGTTAGAGAATGGAAGTCGCTTTGGATAAAAGCGTCTGATAAATGCCGTAAATGTAAAAAAAAATTTCTTGGTAGGGCCAGTGACAGTCATGCCACCGCAACTGCCTGGACCTCACTCCCTCCGTATGTCTCACTTTCTGCAGTCACGTTTTATCTCAAAATCGATATATACCACCTACCCTAGTTTTTAATCACATTTGCTTTTACTGTGTTTTTATCTCCTTTGTGTCACCCTCACAGTGTTTTTCTGTGGTATTTCAATGTGAGCATTTCAGGGTCTTCTAAAAGCTTGATACATGTGACATTAATAATTATTAACATAGAGTACATAACAAATATGAGGAGTGCTGAGATCCCCATTCTTGCTGTGAGGTATTTGATGCATTTATTCTAGACATCTGCCAGCAGTGTAATATGAAGATGTCTGAGATTTATTTAGGCTTCTGTTTATTTCTCTATCACTCATGCAGCTTTGGAAGGGTATTGCTCTTGTATGACACTGTTCTCTGGGGTTAATAACTTCAGGTGAAACAAGGCCTCTGGATGACATACACCGGCACTGACATGCACTTCATGCATTTATTTATTTACACTGGCCTAGCACAGTCAGCCTCCTGCAAGAGATACTCTCAACAAAAAGCACAGGGTGCTACAGGGACTCACCATTTTATGTATTTTTATTAACTTCCAGCAATTTTCACAAAGGAGATTAAATACATTTTTGCAAAAACCTAAGTAGCAATGTGTTCTGTTATTGTTTCATATTTTTTGCTGCCTTGCATTTGTATTAATTTCTGAGAAAAGGCTTGTTTTTGCTGTCCCAAAACAAAAACTAGCCTACTGTGATACACACTTTCATTGTTTGAAGTACTGTGTTATTTGTTTGTATGTAAATATGGGAATGCCCTGCCTTTGAACTTTGCATTTCCACCATGGCAATGACTTTTAGTGCTTAAATAATGAACAATTATACAATTAAATGAATCAGTAAATCATCTCAGTCCAGTCAGCTTGACCCTAAACAACTGGCTGCAAACACAACTAGTTTTGTCTCACTCACTCTTCCTTAAGTTATTTATTGGGTCCAATTATTTTTGTTGTGCTGCCTACATGGGCAATGTCCCGAAGAGACCCTAAGAAGAAGCGCTCGGGACATTGCATTTTATGCTTTTATTTATAGCCCATTTGATTTGTTTATGGACTGAGAACTGAGGCGGTGTGTGTGTGTGTGGTTGTAGGGATACATAAATCTTGAAGTAGGGTTCTGCCATTGGAGTTCATCTAAACTTAGGTAGCTCACATGTTCTCCCTGCTTCTGAACTTAAAAAGCTCACTTAGAGACAAAGCTTCTATCAGTGTTAACAGTGAACTGACCTAACATGTTCTACACATTCAGTGTTCAAACCTCCCCTTCGAATTAGTGAATCCAGCTATTTTAAATAGCACTCACTGACGGGTGTTTTGTTGCAAACCACAGCTCAAGTAATCTCATGAAAAATACTGCCGATAGAATGAGACACTGCAGAGGTTTGCACATGAGCTGAAGGTCACCATGCCTAATGCCAAGAGTCTGCAAGAGGGGTGTGGAGAGGGGAGGAGTGTGGACAAGGCAAGAAAGGTTAATTTATGTAGTACATTATAATACACGAAGATCAATCAGTGTGCTTTGCAGAGGCAAAATAAGCATAAGAATCAGAAAATGAAAAATATGCAATAAATTAATCAATACAAATAAGAAAAAGTAAGAAAAGAAGTTTACATTAGAACACATTAGAATGGCTTTAACTGTGACTGAAAATCGTCAATGTCTTCCGGAAGATTTTTCTATTTAAATGTACCATGCTAATTGAAGGCCATTTCACACTATTTGGGTCTAACTCTGGGTACTACCAGCTGACTAGGTCCTAAAGATGTTATTAAGAAAAATATTCTACTAACAAGTCTGGGACAAACAATTTGGGTCTAAGCCATTCAGGGACTTGAATGGAACACTAAAGCAGTATCTTAAAATCAGTGCTGTAGCTGACTGGAAGCCAATGCAGTGATCTGAGAATTGGAATAATGTACCGTTTTCATAGTTTTAGTAAGCAATCAGGCAGCAGCAGTTGGAAGAGTAACAGAGCTGTTGTGACAGAGCTTTCTTCAACATCTTTGGGATGAGCTGGGATCCAGAACTAATCCTCTACAAGTGCAGCAATGTACCAACATCTCATGGTAAGCTTTCCCAGAAGATTAGTGGTTTTGACTGCAGCAAAGGGGGACAAACTCTCTATTAAACCAAAAACCATGTTTTGAATTTGCTTGATTCTAATGTGTACATCAGTTCCACATGAATGACATATATATGTGTTACATACCAACATATATATCAATACAGCAGGGATGGTTTATTCTTATAGTGCAGTCAGTGCACTAAGAGAGGGGAAAAGTGTGTTGATACCAGGAAGGAAAAATATTTGCTATTTAGTAGATATTGCTAATAAAGGGGCAGAAAATATGTCTCTATATCTTCTTATGATCTGTTTGATAAAGAAGTATTTTGTCCAAGAATCTATCCTGTATTTATTCTGCATCTATCCTATAAAAAGCCATAATGTAATTTTCCTAAAATTAATTATACATGCTATTATGCAGGTCCTCTTTAAGTGCAGTAGTTTCAGATTTGTGATGTGTCTCTCTCCCATCTTAAAACTACATCAGAGATGGCCTTTTGCATGTTCGGTTTTGGAGAAAGCTCTGTCTAAATAATGATGAGGTTATAAAAAAAATTCTGCCCAGATGACTGATGTATTTCTTTTTATTTATAGACCTCATGAAAGGTCAGACTCCAGTATAGACACATATTAAACTGGTCCAATTTTTACTGTATTCATTAAACACATTAATTCAGCTATAAAACATTCAGCTAAATATAAAATTGCTATGCAGAATCTGATGCTTTGTACAACAGTACAGTTTTCTATGATACTGATATTTAAAAAAATATGATGTGGAATTTTACAGTATAAAATGCATTTATTATGATCAGTACAGGATGGTGAAAGACATCACTTCTGCGCCGTTCAAAGAAAAACATGGAAGTCAAATTAAAAGCATGGTTTTTGATTTGATGAACTTCTCATATTGACTCATTGTGACCTGTCTGGTCTTATTTTATGTTTCTCTTTTATTTCTCCTTTCCTGTCTTTTCTGTCCTTCTGTTATTACACTTTATCCTTCTCCAGTTCTTTGGTGAATTCCAAGTTATTGTTCCAAAGGCTTGGAGAGGAGATGCCGATGACGCATCCTGCAATCCTTCTTCCTGCATTGCCACTCCGTTTGCTCTCCTCATCTGGCCCTAAACCTAGATCATCTTCCTTCTCATGGATCACCACAGCACGTCCCAGAACAGACTGACTTCCAAAAAGTGTGGCGCCATCAACGTTCAAATACTGTCTTATGGTTCCATTGCTGGAAATGTAGTTGCCCAGGTCTCCGGGGTGACTGGGATGGTCCACCTCGAAGGGGTTGTAGTGTGGACCAGTGGTGATGCATCCTTGGCTCAGGTCTCCATACTGATGGATGTGAATGCCACGTTTCTGAGTGTCATCAACTGGCAGACCATGGAGGTTGACCAACACTTGCACAGTGCCTGCTGGGAATATTTGTTTGAAGAGAACTTTTCCATTTATTTTAGGTTGACCTACTGGTAGACTAGGGTCAGGAGTCACTTCACAGGTGGCATACAGAGTCCCGTTGAAGACTGCAACCTCCATAGGAGCAACAGGTTCCTCAGCATGGACATGTATCAGCAGTGTGAGTAGTAGCATTAACATGGTCTTTCTCTTGTTGATTTGCTTAACCTAGACATGAGAATGAAATTACGGTATGAAGATTCATTTGCTGAACCATTTTTTAGCCAACATTTATTCAGCATAAAAGTGCAGCACATTATTTCATGCAATATGTTTTTGACAAGGCCAGTGCAAAGAATACCACTGGATAAAATGCCTTGAGCTTTGATGGTCTGAGGAAATATCCGCTAATATGTTTACATTAAAATAAATGACTGTAATTAAAATAAACGCTTCACTGTAATATGATAATTCCTTCAAAACATAAGGAGGATTAATGAACTTCTTGTTGGAATAGAATATGTGGCAAAAATGTTTTAATATTTTTAAGCAACACTAAATACATACATTTACGCTGTTACAGGATTACTAATAAAAAAAGCTACCCTGTGCATTTCATGGACTTTGTACAGGCACATTGATTCCAGCAAATATCTCAAAGAGGTTTCCTGTGGTTGTATCATTATCAAGATAGGTGAATAAATGCCATACAAGCAGCCCATAAAACCAATAGTAAAGTAAACATGTATTACCATTTCTTTCAGGTCAGATCGCTGTTCTATCATCACAAGATTAAATTCTGTTTGTAAGCTGGGTGAACTCTCTCCCCACTGCTGTCCTCCGCCACAGTACAGTGATACTTTGCTTTATTGATCGCCATTGCGTACATAGAGCTGGAGAAAGTGTTAGTAGGGCAAACTAAAGCTAGTATGCAGTGAGAGAAACGTAAATGTATTGATTATTTTGGCTACTTTAGGATTAGAACAAGAATGAGCAGGATGCATCAAATATATATTGATCTAGATTATAAATATTTTTCTGTCTATGAAATGTATGCTGGTTCATGAAAAACTGCTTAAGAAAAGTTAATATTTTGTGTCTCTACTGTTCTGAAAGTAAATCAGAACAATTACGCAGCTTGTGGCCCTATGCAACAAGATATTTGTAACTCTGGGGTGTTTCTTTTGGTCCATTTTGGATCTTTGTGGGCATGAAATATCTGACACAGTATAAATGACAGTAAATATTTTCAAATGTACAAAACAATGCCAAAAATTGAGATACTGAGTGTTATTACCAAGTTTAGTGGACTGAAATGAGATTCATAGATGGCAGGAGTAAGATTCTGCAAATACAAGTGTGTGTCTATGAAACAGCAGTTTAAGCCACAGTTTATCAGATTGTTTAACCATAATTCTCAAACAGTCTCTCCCAGTAATCACACATGAAAAAACTTTCTATGTCCAAAATCTGCTGTTCTTCATTCTGTAATCTCAGAAGTGTACGCACTATTGCATCTTGGTCGTTTACTTTTATTGGAATCATGGATTAAATGTGAAATGACTCCTTACTCCCTAAGATAGGCACTATGTAGGTCATGAAATAACTTCTTCATCCAGATTGCATTAAATGTTTAATAGAAAACCATTTATATTTAGGTTATGTTGCATGACTCCCTATCTAACATTTTGTGGCCTATTTATGTGTGGTTGTCATGGTTTCATAAACTGTGCAGCACAGTGTAAAGTAAAGGGGTACAGAGATTCAGTCATGGTTTTCTGCCTGGCAGTCGCACAGACACAGCTATATTTTCTGTATTCTGCATTGTTTTAAATAATAAATGTAGACATTTTATTTGCTATCTAAAATGTATCCTTTTTTTTCATATGTAATATATTTCATGCACCATGAAACTTATTTCCATCACTATTTTGTGCAATAACATCAGGTGAAGTTGCTTTTAGGGGCCATGAATCCTTTAGATGTCTAATTCCTATTACCACTACTGTGAAAAAAAAAGCTTTTCAAATATTGGGCGTTTCGAACCACTGTGTAACAATCTAAACAACTGCAGACAATTTAGGACAAATATTTTCCATTTCCACATAAAAAAGTGTAATATGTGAAATATTTGAATGAGAATGTTGTAAGAATATTTACTAAATACTCTTATTAGAAACAAATGGCCTTGTGGTTAGGGTGTTGGCCCTGTAATCAGAAGTTTGGGGTTCAAATCCCAACTGCTGAGGTACCATTGAGCAAAGTACCCCCACACTGCTCCTCGGGCGCTCCTCGCTGGCGGCAGCCCCCTGCCTCACTTGGTGAATGGGTTAAATGTAGATAAAGCATTTCCTGTTGTGCTGTGATGTTTTCATGCGTGACTAATAGGGTTAATAAAAAACTTAATTAAATTGAGGTTATCCTAGCAAGTGACATGGTTCTATATCACTGGAAGAACATGTTACTTCTGCCGTTTGAAAAAATGCAAATATCAAAATTCAGAGGCTGATAACAGACATTATACATTCCGACACCACTTAAAAAAAAACCTAAATAGTTTAATAAGCAATTTTATGGTGAAAAAGTTGCCTACATTTTGTCTACATTTAAGGTGTTTTCACTTGCTAAGATGTCATTGGTTGCAGTGAACAGTTTGCTGACCCTTTACTGTGAACCTGTATTAGTTCTGCAACATGGCCACTTTGATTTACATAGATTTCTAGCCGGAGTAAAGGGGCCAAGGTTACTGAGCATAATCAACAATTCACTTGTTTCACGAGGTTCCTCTCTGTGTGTAGGGGCTGGCTGTCAGATCTATTTCACACACAATTGAACTGTTGCTTAATTGCCTGTGAAAGTGAGAACGAAAAAAGGCAGAGGATTTTTATATTAGCCTTGGATACTGAGCACATTACAAAGACTTTGTTGTAATGTTAACTCTGTGTTCCCCATTACCATCAGCTGCCAGTTACAAGCAATGAGCCAGTTGCCATTATGTGGCTTGTTAGAAATGCCCAAGTGATATAATTACCAGTGTCCATAGTGACAATAATGTGCACTAGATGATTCATCGTAGTATACTCTTAGAATTGGAGAGATTCTGAATGCTATTATTACAATCCCAGGCAAAGGCATGGACACACCTAAATGAATCTGTGTTTTTCATATTTATAAAGCCCTGTTATCTTTAAAAATCAAATAATAAAGGAACCCCTTGTTTTGTCTCGTAATGTAAGCCAATCAGACACAACATTAAAACCACTGAACTACATTGATTAACTCATTACAATGACGTGTCAAAGTATGGAATATAGCATACAGCAAGTGAGCAGTCTGTTTTTGAAGTTGATTTACTGGAAGCAGAAAGCAGGACAAATGGGCAAACGCAAGGATCTGGGTGACCTTGACCAGGGCCAAATTGTGATGGACAGACTACTGGTTCAGAACAAAACAGCAAAATAGCTCAGGGAAGCACTACTGGTGAACCGGCATCAGGGTGATGGGGGCCCAAGGCTCACTGATGCTCGTGTGGAGTGAAGCCTAGTCTGTCTGGTCTGACTCCACAGAAGAGCTGCTGCAGTGCTCAAAAATCTAATGCTGGCTGTGATAGAAAGGTGTCAAAACACACAGTGCATCACAGCTTGCTGCATATGGAGCTGCATGGCCGCAGGCTGGTCAGAGTGCCCATGCTGATCTCTGTTCACTGTTCGAGATTTCAGTTGTACTGATGATTCATGCTATAACACCCAAACAATAGTCCCTGTTGCCAAGACGTCTGTTTTTATTTTTCTGTGCATAAAGTTGAAATAAAGATGTAAATGTCCTTTCTAGGAATGTGTTTAGCCATTATGCCTCATACTGCTTGGACCAATTTCCCATGAGCGCCAGATCTGCCCCAAGTGTAACGTGTTTTTTTTTCTACTTATTGTTTTCTTTCTATGTTTTACTGTTCTTTTAATAAACTTCTTTGGTCCAATAATGTGCTATTTAAATAACCTTGCCTTGCCTTTTTTACAGTACTGTGTAGAGTACTATTTGATGTAAAAAGAGAAGGAGAGAAGAAGCCATTTAAAACAAACTGTTGAGTTATGGTGTATAACCATATCATGTCATACCAGTAAGTGTTAATGTTTAGGTTGAGGTTTACTTTATTGTGATCAGCAACTGTGTATAAGTACATAGAGGTATGACACAACATTTCCTCGAGTGCACATATAACAATAACAGTACCACACAATAACAAAACAACAGTGACAGTGACCATAAGACATAAGACCCAAGACAAAATAAGCAATAAATCCAGTTAGTGTATAGACACTATACACACATAGTGTGCAAGTAGACTCTGAGTTCAAGAATTTCATTACAGGTAATTGTTGCATTGTTATCAGAATCAGAAAATTATTGATCCCAGAGAAAACAGCAGTTTCCTCTGGGATCAACACAGTTTTCTGATTCTTATTATTGGTATAGAACAATAAACTTCAAACTTGGAACTAGATGTAATTCAAAAGAAGCGTATCCTCCTTCACTCACATAAGATATATAAGATAGGTACATTTACATTTACGGCATTTAGCTGACGCTCTTATCCAGAGCGACGTACAGTGCTTAAGAATTCCACGACTGTTTCTTACCTGAAAAACAGCATAAATCTGAGTCAACTATTTAGCCAAGATACCAAGGTACCTCAGTGACTTCATTAATACTAACTTTAGATAACACTTTATTAGTTCCACAGTCAAGAAATTTGCATTGTTACAGCAGCAAAGTGGACAGAACAAAAAAATATGAGTCTGAGTGAGGAGGTATAGTTTACATTTACGGCATTTATCAGACACTTTTATCCAAAGCGACTTCCATTCCCTACCTACAGGGGGCAGTCTCTCCCTGGAGCAACTTGGGGTTGAGGATCTTGCTCAGGGACCCAGTGGTGGTGCTGAGGGTAGGATTCGAACCCATGACCTTTTGGTCCAGAGGCAAGTATCCTACCCACTGAGCTACCGCCACCCTCAATATAGTTAAGAGTCAGTAGAGGTCAGTGCTGTTGGAGTCTGAGTGAAGAACATGAGCACGTTAGTGCCTGTTACATTCAATTTTATGGCATGTTTCACAAACATTTCATCCTGTTAAATGTTTATTTAAATTTGCATTAACTAAGTGTCGCAGGTATATGAACAAAAGTATTGGGACATACCCGTTTTTCTGGGCTTATGCTTTACCGTTCAAATAAATTTTATTAATACGTGTTTTCTGCGTCCAACATTGTCACACAGCAGAGAGAGACTGACTATTGGAAAAAACTAACTATAGATGACTTTTTGTAAGAAGCTCTGTCTCAGTTGAAGGAGTTTTGTGAGGGTCTGTAGTTGGGTTGAATGTTGAGGTCTGTGGCTTTTTGAATATTGAGGCCTGAGGGTCTGTGGCTGGTTGAATGTTGAGTTTTGAGGGTTTGTGGTTGGGCTTAATGTTGTTCTGATGGTCTGTGGCTGGTTGAATGTTGAGTCCTGAGGGTCTGTGGTTGGGTTGAATGTTGTTCTGAGGTTCTGTCAGGGTCTGGGGTTGGTTGAACGTTGAGTCCAGGGGGTCTAGCAGGGTCTGGGGCTGGTTGAATGTTGAGATCTGAGGGTCTGAGGCTCGGTGCTGCCCCTTTCGGCGGGTGTTGGTACCGTAGTTCTCCGGCTCTTCACTACAACAGCGCCGCACAGCCTGCACAGCGGGCTCTAAAACCGCGCTAAACCTGCTTCCCGCCTCCAGCACATGTAGAATTTATTATCATTAGTTTTATTAACAGCCACTCTCTCTTGCTTCCCTCTCTCTCAGCTCTGATCTTCTCTCTCTTCAGCCTCTCAGATAATAATGATGAGGTAAGTGCTTCCGGTCGCCATCTTGTCGTTCGGCAGCGCGTGAGAGTGTTTCAGGGTTTGATTGTGATTTGGGTTTTGTTTGGATTTTAATCCTCACAGCTCTCTCTTGCTCCACTGGCTGTTTTTTATTAACTTCGTTCCATTTTCTACTACAAGATGTCTAAACGACATCGCCTGGATCTAGGAGACGATTATTCTTCGAGCAAAAAGAGATCCTCAGACGGGTAGGACTCATCAACCAGACTCTTACAGATAGAGAGAACGGAGGAAAATGGGAAAGGAGGAGAAAAGGAGGAAAATGTGACAGGTTAGAGAAAGAAGGAGTGAACTGTGAGGAAGATGGGGTGGGAGAAAATAAGCAAAGACAGGGAGACAGAAAAGGGGAGCGAGAGAAACGGAAAGGAGGAGAAGGGGGAAAGAGGGAGAAGGCGGGAGAGATAAAGGTAACGGAGAAAGAACAGAGAATGGGGGAGAAAGGTTGGTGGAGAAAGAGTGAGAAATGAGAGAAGAGTGAAGAAGGAAAATAGAGGAATAGGTAGAGGAAAGAACGGGCTTCTGGGTTTGTGTGGGCCTCTGAAACGTGTTTCCAAATGAATTTTCGGTTCCACCTTAAACAGTGCGGCCTCTGCACGTTTCCCTCACGGTGACTTAAGGTGGAACTGAAGAGTCGGTATAATTCAGTTTCAGTCGCGTCTATGTGGGTACCAGAGACAGAAAGAGACTTAACACACAGATACGATAAAAAGCATTATGCCACCTCACTGCGCTGCTGTGTCCACATTTACAGACTCCACAGACCGTTTGTGGAGTATGAAGGTTAAACTTAGACCACCCGGCTAAAGCCCATCGCTTAGCACGTGTTAGAACGGCTTCGATAACTAATATTAATGTGGTACTTTTTTATGTGTATTTCTTATTTTGCCGATCTTGTTATATTGATTTATGCCCCAATATGGCATATGACAACTAATATGAACAGGTCGGTTAACAGTCTGGTTAAGTGTGAATATCACTCCAGCTAGCCGCTTCTGCTAGCCTAGCTGGTGTTTTCTTGAGGCCTGTTCAGATTTCATGGCTGTTTCTCAGTATGTGGGTAGCCTTAAGGCATTTTGGACTAGTTGAGCATGTTTTTTGGTGCAGTGAATTACTCTGGGTTGAGAAATGTTAAATAATAGCAACTTTAATATCATCAACAAGGGCTAGCTTGCTAATGTTAGCCTGCTATCTTCTTTTGTTGTTTTGTAGATAGGAAGCAAACATTTCTGACTCTTTTTTTCGTCATTTTGTTTCATGAATGGTAACCACACTCAATAAACTGATTTCATTTCAGCCAACAGATGACTGTAGGCTTGCAATAGCTGTGACAGCAGTAGCGGCAGCGTTAGAGACCGCTAATGTAACTCAGTCTGGAATAAGTGGTGGTTTTTAATGGTTTCTAATGTCAAGCACAGGATAAAGCGTCAGGTTTTAACCTAATTTTGATGTTTTTGCTTAGACCCAAAGTGTGTTGATTAAACAGGCTAGTCCAGTTTTACACATAAATAAGTTATAATGTATATTCGCACACTAAATTTGATAGTAACTACATATGATTCCTAGAGTGAGTGTGTCCTGTTCACTTCTTGTAATGCAGAGTGAATCAGAGTTGCTATCAGAGTGAAGAATGTATGTTAGATAAGACTATTTAAATAGTTTGGGGTTATGCAGCTGCATCAGTTGTGTTTTCCTTTACAGTACAGTAGCAACACAAATGGACTGGAAAGCTGTTTGTTTTGCACTCATGTTTGAAACATTCAGTACTGTTAGCCCATGTAAAGGTTTATGGATGTCACTGCTGTTTGGTGAATTTAGTTCTAATGTGTATAAGTACACCTTAGTTCTTGATGATCTCTAATGTCAACATGCCCCTTTCAATCTTCTTCCAGAAAAGACCGTGATAGAGATCGTGATGAAAGGTCGAAGGATCGGGATCGGGACAGAGA
>JBBPDB010036969.1:0-11566 GCA_037974465.1 Brachypetersius altus | reverse complement strand
ATATATCAGTCTGTGTGGAATGAATGTATACATTATACAAGTTTCACTTCTTGAATGGAATTAGTGAAATAAATCAAGTTTTTGAAGATATTCTAATTATATAACCAGCACCTGTACTGGTGGTGCTGAATGCTGAGTGACACAGATAAGAGAGTCTGAATACAACATGTCTGCACTAAGTGCAGTCTAAGTCTGCAAAATATAATTAATTTTATGTATTAAAAAAACTCAATTTTCACCAAAAAGCACATTCAAATTATAATTTCTAATGTTCAAAAAGTGATGGACATCCTTCAGCTCTGACAGATTTCAAGCCCTATTCTTATGCTTACTTTTATTATTGAGGGGGGAAAAGTTGCTGCAAAGGCTTTGTTGAGGGTCAATACCAAATAATAAAACCACTTTAGTTCTCTAATAATAAAGCATGTTTGTTAAGATGTTTGAATGTGCAAAAAAAAAAAAATTTTAAAGTCATAATATATGAACTTAAGCACTCTTCCAAGAACATTTACATCAAGAGCAGGCTCGCTTAAAAAACTAGGCCCTTTAAGAATCATCACAAGTTTTTATGGAACCAAAACAGTCATTCATTGCAGAAGAACCCTTTCAGGAAACCTTATTTTTAAGAATAGCTGGGAAAAACACTCGTTTTTCACTGGCAAATACAAACACTAAGCAAGACGTGAGTAAGAGAAACATTTTTAATGAGACGAGTAGAGGCCGACAAAAGACGTTCCTTGGCAACGGAATACAATCTCTTATGAGAGGCTCTCGAAGAAATCCCTCACGAAGACTGCAGATGGGAAATCATCGTGCCTTTTCAGACAAACAACCGCAGCTTCCTCGTCCAATTAGATTATGCGGCTCTATGGACAAATTTTCACACTCGGAGGTGCGGCGTAAACAGAGCCGGATTTCATTTCGGCCCGGAGCCGGAAGGGTGGAAGGTCGTGTTATAATACTGTACACGAACCGATAGTGCTTGTAACATCAGCCCGGAGCAGTAAGTGTAGCATGAAATCCACATCTGGTGTGAAAAACAGAGCAAAGATCGGCGTGATGGTTGCACTGAAACGGAGTACAAACATTTCCAGCAAGCCACAACCACAGGCCTCAAATTATAAAAGCACTTATTTGAGGAATAGAATGGGTTAAGGTGAAGACTTCAGGCCTCTTGACCAGATTAGGGCACTCTGGGACAAGACGCAGACCTCGCTATACACTTATTTTCAAGAAAATAATAATAAAAAAAAGACATTTAAATGAACAAAAGTATGAAAATCAAATGTAATCAAATGTAAAGACTAGGGCAGTTGGGTGGTCCGGGTTCGATCCCCAAGACCGCTAGGCACCGCTGAGGTACCCTGAGCAAGGTACCGTCCCACACACTGCTCCCCGGGCGCCGTGTTCCTGGCTGCCCCCTGCTTCGCTTGGTGAATGTGTTAAATGCAGTGTAAAGTAGTCAAGCCATCTAGAAGCTTGAATGCTGCCCATGTTCATTTCTGCAGATAAAAATAGACCATGCTGTGTCAGAAACTACATAAACTACATAAAGTTTATTTGAGATTCGTTAACAAATCCTTTTAATTAACATGTTTCTGGTAAGTGTGTGATAATTAACGTTTGTAGTTTGCCTGATGCTAATTCATCCATTAGGTTTAAGCTTAAGCTTAGTGTTTGAGGTGAAGAGGAATTTGTTTCTGCTGTTTGGTTTTTGTCCGCATGGTCGTATTTGTTCAGTGACTTCTTCTTGACCACAGTATTTCAGCGTCCATTGCACGCATGTCCAGTGGATTATTTGCTGAGCGTTCTATATGAACGGACTTATTGAGAGAGACATTTTGCCCCGGCCATCTGTCTCAAGCTCCAACCTCGACCCTGAAAGAAATGATAAGGTCAAATGCTGAATCCAGCCGGAATGGAGTGCCAGAGCATCTCTCAATCTCTCAAATCACAACCCGAGTGAACTGAAATCAAATATCACCGCTGAACGTGTTCGTTTCAGACCACCTGGCATCTGTGAAGCTAACAAAGCAGTTAGGATGTAAGAGATTTGGCCTTGGTAGGTTCACAAACCAAATTGAAGGAGTGTGAGTGCTTCAGCCCTCTTTTGTGATGCGTCCTCATTCCCCTTTTCTTTGTTAATAAAGGCAACTAAGAGATCTCTTCTGCTCTAGATAGTATCACTGGTCTCAACAGCGATGGCTTAGAGGATGCTTGGGGCTAACAAATAAAGGTCAGGGCAGATGGCGTCGCTTGCATGAAGATGAGCACGGGCAAAACACTCATGCCATGCTGATGCGAGACCAGTTTTCTCATTTCATTTTTAACCCATAGAAAGTGAGTGCAAAGAAATATACTTAGTATCACAGCACAGTTGTCATGTTTCCCCATGACTCCCACATACAGGCAGGCGCATTTGCAGACGTCCATTTTATACCTTTTTTAAACAGAAACCAAAAAGACACGAGGGCCAAAAACCAAGAACTCAAAACAATAACAGAAGACTAAGGTTCAACACAAACACTGTGCAGCATAATGGTGGACTGACAGCCTCCACCAGAACACAAACCCTTTAAATCTACATCCCAACAACCAATAAACAAACACAATCATTTAACCTTAAACAGAAGACAGCTGTTACTTATAGACACCAGCCACAGTGACACACAATTTCAAAATAAAAGTCCAACCAGCGGCCGCTGGCCGTGGGCGTCACAATAATATAGTACCAGTATCGTAATAATACAAGTATATAAAGAATACTACCAGTACATTATAAGTATTTCATGGAAATGTATGGAATATGTTTATGTAATATAGTTTAAAACATTAATAGTGTGCAATATACTTCCGTTAAGACTTGAATAAATGCATTTCTTCACAAAAAAGTAAAGTGTATATTTTTTAGTTGTATAATTTGAGTAATGCTTTGGTATGCTGTAAGGAAATACACATAAATAATTATTAACATTTCTTAACATGATGGTGTAACATTGAAGTACACCATCAAAACTGCAATTTATCAATTTAATTTGAGCACCTTATTTTCAGTACAGAGCTAGAAGTAGGTGACCCATACAGATTTTAAAAGCATTCATGTACTAACTCTTGCATGTTAACCACAGAGTAGCCAGAGTATTGCTAATGCTTATGTTAAAGACATTTGTAGCCTTTGAGGCCTTCCAGAATGTCGACTGGACGACTAAATGAGCGATGGCATTAGTTGTGTTAGCAGCTTATGTCATGAAAATAAAATAAGACATCAATAATATTGATGCCTTACTCTGTATACTGCTAGAATATAGTTAGCCATAGTACTGACTGACTGGGATGTATGTTGTCCGGTAAGTGACTGTACTGTTGCTGTTGTGTTTTTTTACACTCTGATGCCTGCACTTGTGTTGTCTTGTGGTCTTCCGGTTCTTGTTGTGGTATTTTTGTCCTTAGTGTTGCATCATGTTGCATTTTACTGTGTACTTTGTAGATGGTTGAAATAGCAAAAGCACCTCCTTGGCTTGACTTCATCTTAAATAAAGGACAAGGGATAAAGAGTGGCGCAACCATCTTAGTGATGGTTCAGTCACTGCTGATGTCACAGCAATCAGCAATCAAGAGTTCAAAAGAGCCCTCTTTGTCTACACCCATCATTTAGTGCAACCAGCTAGCAGAGCTTCTAGCTAACTGGAAGTTAGTTAGTGTTCCTCCAAGCATGTTGAGGTGTCCAATGATGTTGAGTTAGTGGCAGTTTAAAAAAATCCAGTGGCATACTCACCGGTAGCAAAAGCAAGCCTACAGTGTTTGTGCTGTTGTGTGATTGGTCCTAGCTGGCAGTTGGAACTGGGGGTAAAACTGGGTAAAAAAAAAAAGGACATTGTGAAGTTAATAATGTCTCATTTTGCAAGTGCATAACTGACATTGTTTCAAGTGAATTATCTCACAGGCTTGTGTGTGTGAAGTTTTTTTTTGTTAAATGGAAGCTTAAGTAGGACACAGAGAAGACTAAGGAGACAAAACATGTGTCCAACACAGATAAGAGCCAAGTTCACTACTTTCTTCAAAATTATGAAGCAGTTTTCTGTTTTAAAGACTATACATTTTTGACTCTTTTTAACCAATACATTTTATGCAAAGGGACCACTGGCATTTAAGCGAGAACTTTAAATGTATAAATGAAAAATGGAAACTAAAATAATACTTTTTCTTTTTTGTAACTGTACGAGTATTCAGCTTCAGTAATACTCAAGCAAATTACATTTCTTCAAAAATAGTATTTAAGTAACACCATTACTATACTTCAGTAATGTCCACCCTGTTCGACAGTTAAGTCAAGTCGAGTTTATTTAAACAGCCTGTTGTCGCATTCAAAGGACATTCAATGTGTATTACAGTAAAGAATGAAAATACTAATAAATCAGGAAATATTAGAAAATGTTTGAAAAAAGAATGAATCAACAAAAGAAGATTCAAATTGTGAGTAGTCCCTTGAAATCAATGCTGTCCTTGAACTAGGAACCAGCGTAAAGACCTGAGAATTAGAGCGATGTGATCTCTTTTCTTCGTTTTTGGTATTTTGAATGATCTGGAGCTGCCTAAAGACCTTTTTGGGAATCCCAGTAAGAAGAACATTGCAATAGTCTGCCCTGCAGGAAATAAAGGCATGGATAAGTTTCTCTAAGCCTGATTTGGACACAAAATCTTTAACTTTAGCTGTGTTTTTCAGGTGGCTATAACTTTGTTATAGCTTTAATGTGAACACTAAAACTAAGATCTACTTCCATGATCAAGCCAAGATTCTTTCCTAGGATAGATGTCTTAAGTGCTCTAAACTCCAGGAGCATTCTGAGATTTGAACTTCCCTCTTTATTTCCAAAATAATCTCATTATTTAATCGGGGAAAGATTTGATGCACAAAGTTATATACTTTATAAAGGCACCAGGACAATGAATCTGTTCGAGCAAGTTAAGAGCTAGATAGGTCTGAAGAATAGTTATGATAGGACACATTATTCTCTTTAGATGAACAGAACAGGCCCAAGAATGGATGCCTGTGGGATTCCATATGGTGTGACGGTTTTCTCGGGATTGAGACAGAATAACCCCTGCCTTCCCAGCACAACCTGAACCATCTAAGGGCCGTACCCAGTTTTTAAGTCTGCCCAGCAGAATGTTATGGTCAACTTTGTCAAAGGCTACAGTCAGATCTAACATCAAAGCAGCCATTTGTGTCTAGGTGGTTACTGATCAGATTAAAATGTACTTTCTCTGTAATCTTGCCTATAAAGGGAAGATCAGAGTTATGCCTGTGACTTTTAAGAGCAGATGTTACACTTCTTCAAGAAGGGTTTTCAGCAGTGCTGGAGTTTAGTAAGCCATTCACAAGAGGTCCTTCCATAAGCTCCTAAAAACAGTTTTTAAAAAGCTTTCAGGGAGCATGTAAATGATTTAAGATGAAGCACTATTTCCTACCATCTCTAGGATCAAAGTCAGACATGATAGACACGTTTTGTCTATCTCTGGTTTTGTGATTTAAAAAGATGCAAATATTTCAGATTTTGCGATGTAAAAAGATGCAAATCCATTGCATTTTGTTACTGGGTAACTGCAACTGGGGTTTTGTATAGCAAATCATAAGTAAACATCCAAAAGTAAGATAAGATTTTGGTGTCTTTTGCTAATATGTGATTTCTGTTGAAAGGAGTGTGTGCATCAGTAGTGTAAAAAAGTCCCTTAGTGTGGCCCTCTGTACTCTGTACTACTATTAGGAAAGTCATGGTTGAAACATTGGCTGCCACTTCTCAGTGCACTGGACATCACAGTGGCTACTGTAAATTGGCCTCAATAGACAGAAATGAGGGCACAGCTCTTTTAAAATAGTTAATTAGAACGTTTTCCCAACAGCACATGATTAGTATGTGTATGGTTGTGTGTGTGTGTGTGTGTATATATATATATATATATGTATAAATTTGATATTTTATCATTTACCTGATCATAATTAAGCACCATGAGTGTAGAAAAATGACCACTGGCATGCACTGATAAGCCTGTGATATATAAGATCATGGTAGATAAAGAGTGCGCTGACCTTGTAAATCCTTCAAAAAAGAATATGTCAGCTTCTCTAAAGAGTACAATGTACCATAAATGGGTTTTACTCTTGTTCGCTGTAAAAATGTGCCTATAAAAGAGAGATCAATTAGAGCTGATAGACACGTTCATGACTGTTCCATAATTGCATAAGGAGTAGATATAGTTAGTGTTAACTTCAAAGCACAGGAGGCCTCACGTCACCCAGGGCTTTTAGGGAGCCTTCGGAGATGCTGTCACTGGATCGCATGAAACAGTGACTTGTGATACTCATTAATTGAGTTTAAAGCTCAACCTAGTTTAAAATGTCTAATAGTAAAGATATGTCACATTTACTAATGTCATACTCTTTGAGTCTCAATGCGATTTAATAGGCGATGAAGATTAAATTCCATTGCTAACTTAGTCGTCAAAGTTCAGCTCAACCACGAGTGAAATAGCTTTGATATACATTTTGGTCAGTATTGACCTTGACTGAGCAATTTCACTCTTTTGTTTTGACTAAGTCCACTTGCATTTATGGCCATATCATGAAGAAATCTGCTAAATCAATTGACAAGCCTGCTTTTTCTGTTTATCTCGGTCTGTTTTGGACAAAATGAAACATTGCTACTGCAGCCGTGTTTTAAGGTGAACCAAAAATGGCCAACTGGAGTCTCATTTACCAGAAACGGAGGTCACACAAGCTATGTTCTGAGTCAGCATTCAAAGCCAAAATATGATTTCATTTGTGGTCAGGTTATCCAAAGTATCTCCCATGTTTTGCACTAGACATTCTAGACATTCTATTAATATCAATACTGTATTATTACCTTTCCATTCTGTAAATGCTAAACACACTTCAAAACGTTATTTTCCAAATATTGCACATATTTTTCTAAAATGCTTACATATACATTACATTCCCATATTTATATATACATAGATATTGTCAAACGGTCAAATGTTTACTTTTTAAATTTTGTTATTTTTTATTTTATTTTATTTTTTTATTTTTTATCTTCTATATATTTATGTAAAGTTGGGGGAACACGAGCCTAAGAATTTCGTTACAGTAATGATGCTACATTGTTATCTGTATACGACAATAAAACTTGAAACTTGAATGTTTTAGAAAATTTCTTCAATTCTAAAGCCATAGTAAAATACTCGACATGATAAATACTCACCATTGGTGCCGTATAACAACCCATTATAGTTTCCACAGCACTATGATGGATTGTGCTTTGAAGAAACGTTTGTTTTGTTCAGATTTGTATCAAATTCTACACCAATTCAGTTTTTCCTAGATCTGCATGTCCAAGCCAAGAACCATGCCTTTACATCAGAAGACCCATAGAGCCCCTGAAAACCAGCTCTCGCTCTCACTGTAGCTGACATATCCCTACCTCTGATCCTTTGACAGATGTAGCGTCACACATGAAAAGATCTAATACTGTCTAGCTCAGATCAGACAGAAGAAAATGACAGGAAAACATCACCGTGGAAATCTCAAAAAGAAACCTCAAAAACCTCAAAAAGAAAAGCCCAACATCTCTCAGAGTCCAGAGAAAATTCATCTCAAAACTATGAATAATAGAAGATAATCATAGAAGAAAATAAGTAGACAGGTGTTTTAATATTTTTTCATGGTTCCCAGCAAAAGCATGGTTGTCTGGAATGATGTGTGAGTCTCTGTGATCTTATTCTGGCTTCAGTTTTGAAGGATAGCTCGCAGTTAAGCAAGTAATTTCATGTTTCACCAGTTTTGCTACATAACATTTGCCTGATTGGAATTGCTTTCATTTTCTAGACGTTAAGGGACGTCTTGACAGGTCCCGTGACCGTGGCTCGTCACCATTTCATAAACAAATTTAGAAATGTCCTTTTGTTTTACCAGAGGGGAACCTTTAGTGTCTTCCGAGCCAATTTTAATTAATTGTTTTTTTTTCAATTCATGCTTGTTTAAAGCCAAAGTGGATAAAATCTTAATCATTACTTTAGTACTATTATTTAATTTCTACATTTAAGTGTGAAACAATGTGGTTAAATACTTGAAATTCAGATGTTTTTTTGCATCATAGCACCAAAATAGAAATAGACAAGTGAGCTCTTCTAATAATTAGGCCTTCAGGAACTTTTTACAAGTCAAATTAACCACCAGCATAATTGAGAACTCGCAGTGGAAATGAGCAATTACATTTGAATTTACAATGGGTCAGACCAACTTGAGACAGAAACATAACACTAGACCTTCTGTAAGTCCTACATTTGTCACTACCAGGTATCTCTACTGAAAAGCTCCTGTTTAAACTGCAACATGGTAAACTATATGCTAAATAGTCCGTTACAAACTTCAAATAGAAAATGTGTTGACTTTTACAAGCTTCAGATGTCCATGTTTAATGTAGAACAGACAGAAAGCATTAATCCTTTTAGCTTAACACTGGAATCAACAAGTAGAAATACTTGTTTTTGACATTTATGACTGGATCAGTAAGCCTATAATCTTGCTGAACAGTAGGCCGTCATAATCTTGCTTTTTAACCATTTATAATTACAACCTTTTTTAATGAAACGTTCCTTTATAGTTTTCATTTCAGAAATATGACATTTGCTATGACAGCTATGATATGCGTCTTTGAATAAACGTGCAAGATTCGATGTGCAACTTTCAAGCAATGCCAAAGAGAAACCCGTTTCAGTTTCTTCAACGTTTTTGATGGATTTGTGCTTTGAAGAACCCGTTTTGTTTCGTTCAAATTTGCATCGTAATAACGGCTCCCTCATTCTATTCCAGTTAAAGGTTATATATGCCTAGATCTGCATAACCAAGCCAAAAACCATTTTGAAGCCTTTGTACCTTATCTGAGCACCTTTTGAGCCAATGTTACCATTTACCCAAGCGTTAATATGTACACGGGTTTAATGCTTCTAGAACAGAAGCATACCACACACACACACACACACACACACACACACACTTAGGCTAGCTCTGATTGGTTGTGGTTTACTGCAGGTGTTCCATTCACGGATTATTATTCTGGTGTCAGCTGAAACCGCCCGGCGGTACTTCATAGACATGCGCTGGGCTGAATATTGAATTCCCCCCAGTCTGAATACTAGAATGGCTGGTGCACTACTATATATATTTTAAGAACACCTCACAATCAATAGACTCCAGTCAATTGCAGCTGTGATTTCCGATGCCATGTTCTCTAATGGCATGGCTTCCCACAACCCAGTTCTTTCGGAATGACTGCTCTCTACCTCAAGCCTCTATTTCAAACAACAGAATACTTCTCTCAACTATTGTGCGTTCATTTCATGCTTCTAGTGTACCACAACAAATTCTTCTGTAACCAGTTGTGTTGACTGTCACTGTTCATGAGAAATCATGTACTAGTTTACTTTTATTTGGTTGTTAATGGTGGCTGTGTTTTCATTTATCGTGGAGAGGTTTCTACACACTCCCCTCTTGGGCCTGTTGTTCTTGGCTGTGCTTAAAATGACACTTATTGGCTCTTGGAAGCTGATACATCTGCCTCTGCTGCCACAGTAAACTACCGAGGAGAAACTTTGCTCGGTTAGTAAGTCATAGAAAGAGTACCAGACTCCAAAAGTGCATCCAACTCGGGCAAATTGGTGCAGTTGTTGCAGAGAGATAGACTTGAGCTGCATGAAGAGTGACCTGCGACAAGGCACCTGAAAAGTTACAAGATTAACATAAAATGGTGTTAAAAGAAATGAAAGCTTTGGTTTTGAACCTCATGTGAGTGGCTTTGCATGTCAGCTTTGCTCAAGTCATGCACATCAGGTTTAGAAGAGCTGCAAATAATACTTTTCATTCCATGCCTTTCATCTCACAGAATGAAGCACAGTAGTTTTCAGCAGATTTCTGCTAAAACCCTTTACTTTAAGTTTTAAACACTTTACTTTAAGGTAGGGGTGCCAAACTGGTCCAGCACGTTTTAGTGAATGTGTTTGAGGAGGAGAACCATTAAACTGTGCTGGACACCCTTCCTTTAAGGCATAATTAAGTCTAAACATGACCATGGTGCATTGGGAGCAAGTGGCCAGGTTTGATTATTCACGTTTTCTTTGGCATCATATGGTTGACCAGGTGCATGTGCATCACTCTCCTGAGGAAGAGATGGCCACAGGACGCACTATGGGAAGAAGGCGGAAGTAGTGTGATGCTATGGGCAACATTCTGCAGGGAAACTTTGGGTCGTAGTATTCATGTCGGTGTTATTTAATACGTACCCTCGCCTTCACACTGTTGCAGACCATTGCCTTATATCAGTGAGCTCTTTCAGCAGGATAATGCTCTTACAAGCCTAGCAGGATCTGTTGCTCCTGCAGATACCACAGCACACCTTCAGAGGTGTTTTTAATGCGGATGGTGTGTGTGGAAATCTGTGTTTGAAGGTAAGGCAAGGCCTGAAATTAAGGAGACTATATTAATATGATCGATTTGAGACTTAACTTGGACTTCAAGATTCAACTTGGATTCAGATCCCAAACGCAAAACAAGACTTAGACTCGAGAGTCGGCTTGCACTAGCATGAACTGACTCATGACCGTCTCACTGATTCAAATTCACTCCTCCGGATCAAAAAGACCAATTCTTGACAATAGTCTTGATCCTTAGTCTTCCAAAAAATGGATACATGTTGATTTGAAAATAGCATTGTTGTGATTTTTTGTATCCATTTTGTGCATTTGGTATTTTATTTCTGTCTTTTTCCATCATGTTGCAGTGTAGGGATGATTACAAAGGAGCTAAAATGGATAGGATATACATGTATATATGTCCAGGTAATTATTATCTAGAGGATTGTAGATTGGAAATGATGAGCTACTTGCCATGAGAAAAGAATAACAATGGCAAGTCCAGTACATAGTAATTAATGTGTGCTATTTCACCAAGTGTATTTCGCGTACATTTGTCTTGATGTGACAGAAGCAGCTGATGTTATGTTATGAAGTCTAGTCTGTGGAAATACTATTATAAAAAGATTTATAGTGTAAGTTAAGCAGTTCCCAGTTGCGATATTACATCCATTTATTCATTATCCTTTGGATAAAGCTTTGGATAAAGGCGTCTGCTTAATGCTGTAAATGTAAATGTAAATTTTCAGAGCCGCTTATCCTAACCAGGCCAATTTGCCATATCCAGATCTCCTGACGCATGTGTCTTTGCATTGTGGGAGGAACACGGAGCCCCGCACATATTTTAAGTAAGAATCCTGAAATTGTCTATTAAATGCAGTTCGTCCTCTGTCTCCTCCTTGGGCTTTACGAGCATCATTTCAAATGTCTTTACAGTCACATCACCTTTTGGAATTATGAGTAATATTAGATCTGCAATAGTGAAGTCAGACAGGCCACACTGTGGCATAGATATAATGATCAGAGTCAGTCAGCTCCCACTGTTTCCTCAAAAACACTCAGCATATGATTATTATATGATCATTATACCAACTATCATGCA
>JBBPDB010036948.1:0-11567 GCA_037974465.1 Brachypetersius altus | reverse complement strand
CTCTCCCTCTCTCCCTCTCTCCCTCTCTCTCTCTCTCTCTCTCTCTCTCTCCCTCTTCTCTTCCTTTCTCTTCTCGTCCTCTTCTACACACATTCCCCTTCCCTCCCTTTCTTTTTTATCTGTCTGTTTCTCTTCAACACTCACTTTTTATTCTCTTCCTTTCCCTCACTTTACTCTCTCTTTACTCTGTCTCTGTCTGTCTCTCTCTCTCTCACCTTCTGTCTCTTTCTGCTCATCCTGTCTTTCTCTCTCGCTCTCTCTCTCTCTCTCCTCACCTTCTTTCTTTTTTTTCTTCATCCCCATCATTCATTCTCTTCTCTCCCTCTTTCACTTTTCCACTCATACTCCCTCTCCCCTCCTCACTCTCTTGCTCTCTTACTCACTCACCCTCTCTCTCTCTCTCTCTCTCTCTCTCACACACACACACACACACTCTCACACACATAAGCTCCGCCGCGCAGGCCAAGCCAAGCTTCAGAGAAAACAAGACTGAAGGAGAGAAAGGTGACGACACCCATCTCTGTCTGAAAGGTACGGTCCTGTAGATTCTGATCTATTTTTTATTCTCATCGCTCTTGTCCTCGGCTCTGCTGGAGCGTCCGACTCCGTTCTGGTCTGACGTGAGCAGCTCTAGTGGAGGTTTTCATTGATGAAACAGAGTGGGTCCCTCGTGCCTCGCCTGTCCCAGTTTTGGCTCTGGATTCTGTTTGAAGGGGGAATCGCGGGGTTCGCTTCGGCGCGTGGCGCTCGTGAAAGAAGAACCTCTTAAAGTGTGAGGTGGGGGTCTGAGGCGCGGACGAAAAGAGGTCACGGGCGTAAACACAATTTATATTCAGAGTCCGTGTCCGGATCGACGTCGCGTGTCAAGGTCACTGAAGATTTCCGTTCAGCAGCAGCAGCTCCGTCCGTGTCTGAAGTTGTCGCCGCGTCCCCGTCCCCTCTGAGACCACCCTGATGTGGTGTGGAAGTAGATTGCTGTTTTATCAAGACTCCCAGAGAGTGGCTCTTTTTTCCTCTCAGCACTGTTCATGCTTCAGAGCATTTGTTCTCCAGAGTCTGCAGATTACTGTATTTGGGGCAGCTGTGAACGGAGCAGAGCAAAACGATGCTTTACTCTAGAACAGACACAATTTGCTCTCTTATAACTGCAATTTTTTTCCAATGCCTGTCATCATTTATCTTCTAGAGGACGATGAACCCGAATGATTTGTGACCGAGAATGTATTGGCTTGGTTTGAACACTGTCTGCATGACTACACCGCTCTGAAATGTGTGGTGGTGGTGGTGATGGTGTTTGTTGTTATTAAGAAGCACTGGGTGTCCCGAAGGCATCCAGGCACAAAGGATATCGCTAAATGGTAGAGTGAGCATCACACTGAACCCTCTCTCTACTAGTTAAAGGGCCCGTCTCATGGAAAACTGAACTGTCCTTGCATTTTTGGGTTGATGTTTTAAAATGTGTAATTTGCTCCACATTTAGAAACGAAGCTACAAAAGCAGCCTGTTTTGAATTCATGTTCTTTTGTGATGTCACAAAATCCACAGCAGTCTATTCAGTCTAGGGCATCTGTTCAGTGTACGCCCCTCCCACCCATAGTTACAAGTTATAAAACTCATTTACATACATTTGTCTTCAAGGCACAGTAACAATAATAGCCTGTTTAATTCTAAGGGATAAAGGGGTGGTAAAGAATTATGACTTTTTTTGGTGCATAAAACCACACAAACTATATAAGAAGGTTTCAAAAATAATATATAGTTGTACCAACATGCAGCACCATACTTACACTGGATTTATTGTGCTAAATAGCACAACGCCTCTAACTAGGGGTGGGCAATACAACGGTACGAGATCGTGACGACGATCGATGTGCTGACGACCTGCCAAAGCAGAGAAATCGTAGTATCGTCTAAATAAACTACATTCCATCTATCTATTGCGGTTCTGTGCTAATTGTTTTTTTCCTCAGCCATATCCCACTATATGCTAGTCCGCTTAATGCCAGCCTTAGAAACAGCTAAAAACTTGGTTGTACTGTTCAGTAACTTGCAAAATAGTAAAAAAAACTGTAGTTACGAATTAATTTAAATACTGTGATGAAATCCAAATCGTGATTTTTTTTTTTTGCCATATCGTCTCGTTGATTTGATTCTTATTTCATTAAACAACTGTTTATGACACAAATATTACATGTTCATCACTCAAGAATAACTTGGCCGGTTTTAATCGTAGACCATGTACTGGATGGTGGACCGTAACAGTGGATCTGTATAAGACAACAAAAGGTTCTTTGTGGAACCTTTTCTGGTGCTATAGAACCATATTTACAATGTTATGTAAAGAGCATTGAAGAGAACATTTTAACAAGCATTTATCTCTTCACGGTTCTACATGGATCCACTACCTTCACCAAAAATCTGAAGCGGTTAAAATGCCTCCTAAAGAACAAACGTCTTTTGAGTTTGCTCACATCAACAGCATGATTTTCCCGTAATCATGAAGCTCGTAGTTCTCCAGCAGCACACCGGCGGCCGTGGTGATTTACTGCACAGTGCAGCGTTTCAGTCCTTTATTATTGTTCTTATAGAGAAATAATCTGATTTTATTGGCTAAATCATGCGAAATATTAAATATTAGCTTCGTAATTCCAGTTTTTCCCTGAAGACCTGGTTTGAGCGCTCGAGAAGAGGAATAATGCGTGCGTCTCGTGGCTTAGTGCTCGGATCAAACGATTAAAGGAAACTGCCTGAACAAGTACAGCGAGCTGCTAAGACCAACTAGATCCCCTACAACACAATGACGGGATTAGAACACATTACACATCTGTGGGCCACGGGGTTGCAGCATAATTACATTAACCCTAATCCTCCAAGTGTCCTGCTGAAGAGTTGCTTTCCGGATTCGGATAGTAGGATCCTGCCCTTCCTGTCGGCTCTGTGGGCGTCTGAAGATGTGTGTTCGCTGTGTGTGTGTGTGTGTGTGTGACTTGTTCTTGTTTTTTGAGCCAGCATTTTGCAGCAATTATCTAATGTGTCAGTGGTCTGTCAGCTGTGGCCGTTTACCCCTGACCTCTTTCATTAGCTGCAGGGTCTTTCATGCTCTGGTGTGACTAATAGGAGATGAGATGTGAGCTTCAGAAGTGAAGGGAGAGTTATATTCACTGTTTACAGCTAATGGACATTTTGTTGCATTAACACATGCGGTCTTGCACCCCCGAACAATGGATGACAGTAGAAACGCGTCAGCACATCCTCCACAGGGCAAATAAATGGCTTTTCTGCTACTTTTAGTGCACACTTTCTATTCTTTGCGAGTATAACATATTTGGAAATGAATTTGGGGCTTTAACTTTCGCAGTAACACTTTATTCGATTCATGGTATTTGGATAAAAACGTTGTTGTTTTACTTTAATTTTTTTATCACAGTTTTTATTGTAGACCATGTATTGGGGCCCAGCAGTGGTTCTGTATGAGACAATAAAAGGTTCTTTGACAATTTTCTATTAAAACGTATAACGTATTCTGAAACTAATTTCAGGCTTGCCTGAATCATTGGACGACTGATCAGTAAGTATTTATTTATGTTGGTGTACAGCTCAGTCTTTAGTATTTTGAAGCTTTGTGTTTTTTGCAGTAAGACCATTTGTAGCCTAAACTACACACTTCTGCACCAAAGTCTCAAAGTGACGGTGACTGTTACTATATGGCAACGTAAAAAAATGGAGTAAATTATTTACACTCATCGCTTGTGTCTTCTGTATCTTTAACACAATTGTGGCAGTGAACGGGGTTTTTGATGCTCTTTCCATGGTCTTCCGCCCTGCATTCAGAACAGGCAGTGTAGCTCCAAACTGTCTATATAAAACACTCCTTCTGTTTGTTACACCTTTAGCATCTATGTGACTCAAGATGGATTTGAATTGGAGGCTAAAATCACGACCTTTATAACAACATCCAGCGCTCCAGCAGCAGGGCTTCAGCTGACCATTACTTTGGAATAAGTTGCTGTCGCCTACTGGATATATGTTGAACTGCATTAACTTTTTATATTTAAAATATATTTTAAATATTTAAAATATGGTTATTAATTAAATGCAATGGTTGATTTTGAGAGAGAATTTGAGCCCTCCAGCAAATGTCAAATACTATTCAGACGGTCCTAACACAATTGGTCAGTGTTTTAATTAGGGCTGTAACGGTACATGTATTCGTACCGAACCGCTACGGTACATGGGTCACGGTTCCGTACATAATGTCTTTCGGAAAATACACGGTACAATGGAGAAGACGTGATTTGAAGTAATACGGAGTCACAGAGGGACTAAAAAGCGCAAGTAAATCATAAACCTGGGTCGTAGTGTGGTGCAATAGTGCCACCTACTGGTGTAACACTTACACACACATGAGAATATAAGCAAGAGTGTGTGTTTACTGGTTAATACACTGCTGTTTATTTAAAATAAACGAAAACAAACCAAGCCTCATTCTGTAGAACTGTTTGTTGCTTAACTTTGCTGTATCGTGAACCGTACCGAACCGTGACCCCAAAACGGAGATACATACCGAACCGTGACCTCTGTGTACCATTCCACCCCTAGTAGATACACAAGATAGTCCCATTTCACTGTACATCCTACGTTATCAGTGTGTAACATTATTTTCATATTCTTTAACAGATTAACCAGATGAATGTAAAGTTCAGCTTCCAAAGTAATAGACCCTTTTTCAGGTTAAAGACCAGTGAGAAAACACGCAAGCTAAGTTACATTTGAAAAATCCGGAAATTCTCTCAACAGCAGGTACTTTTCAGGTACAAATACAAAAAACACTTAGAGTCTTCCAGCCTGTTGCCTAGAAACAAAACTGAATCCGTGCGTTTTTACTAAGCTTTTATTGGGTTCTTACATTTTTAGTGGAGTTCCTTGCAGTGAGGTTTATCTGTATTTACCACCTTGCTACTACAAATAATGTAGCATTTATTCTACACTTTACTCTGTCCTTTTTCATGTTGATCCCTAGAACACGTTGGGCATTCGCGTGATTACCCTCATTTAAAATAATCGCAGAGCACTCCATGGAGTGTGTACCCAGTAATTACAGGAACCTGTTAGATGTTTTAGTATAATATACTTTGACTTTGGGCCTCACCACTGTCTCACCTCAATAATTACTAGTCCTTTGAAGACTGGACTACACGCCTAATCTGCCAGAACCGAAGAGACTGTAAAAGAACGTAGCGCTTTGCTTCTTCGTGTGTACACACAGAACACAGAAATGTGAAAAATGGTGGAATCATTGCACTGTTTGAATGAAATCCTCCTGATGTTTAAACCCGGAGGAGGTGTGAGCAGAGGGTATTTTACTGCTTTGTCTTTGAACAAAGATTAGCCAGCAAGGCCACTGGTAATTAACAGTCCTTTTAAACACAGCCAGAAACAGCACAGTTGTGAGCGTTGCTGATTAAATGAGCTGGCATTATTACTACCGTGATCAATCAGTCCTTAACTTTGTAAAGCCCTGCATTATTGTCTCATATTTTATATAGCGAGACCCTTTTACCACTATGAAGTATCGGGACCCCAGTACACTGGCAACAAATGCCCACTGGATAGATTCCAGACGTGTTAAAAATGTGTGTCTGTTAAATTGGATGTCGTCTATCAGGCCAAATACGATTGCAGTGCAGGCCAAATTTAGCCAATTAATTCCAGGACCCCACTTCTTTCATACGCACTTTAATTCTAGCATGGAGTGTTTAACGAGACGACGGGAGGGTTATCAATCATCGCTTAAAAAAAAACTTTTGATGTAATCACACACACACGCACACACACACACACACACACAAAGCTTCTTCACTGAAGTCATGATTTCATTTGTAAAACCTCATAAGAGCAGATCATCGATCATCACCCGTCGCGTCTCGCAGGCTGTTTATTTTTTCTTTTCTTTTCCCTTTCATTTCCACCATCAAAGCTGTGGATCGCTGAATTTTAACCAATGAATTTGCAGTTTATCTTTGAGGGTCTGAAGCGTATGGGAGCAAGATGAAAAGCATGTATAGATTCATTTCAGCTCATAAAAATCCCTTAAAAAAGGAACAGAACAGCATTTCACAGCGTTCCCTCCGGCTCCACTGTGTTTGCTGGCTCTGCCGGATGAAGCGTCCTGTGAGGCCGGCGTTAAAGTGCAGGCTCATGCGCAGTCGGAGCCACCGCTCCCCAGTGAGCTGAGATTTGGGGTGGCCCCTGGTTTCCAAACCTTTGTGTCCACACAAGGGCTAAGGGTAGTGTATGGGACGGCGTCTCAAACCCAAATTCTGCATGCGACAGTGAGACTGAACCGCTCACAGTGATCCTCTTTTCTCCGCCATGCTCTCGAGGAAGCTGCATCTTGGATGTGAAGTGAACGTACTGCAGACCGCTTATTTATTATGCATGAAACAAAGTCTGTCACATTGTCAGATCAGCGGCTCTTTTGTGGCGCTGGTTCTCATTTCCCCTCTGTTTCCATTTTTGATTATCAGCCCGTGGCTCTTTGTGGCAGCTGAAATGAAAAGTCCCCCATACGCTCTGCTGCGGGGCACATCGGCATCTCTTTCACCACTATCAGCTAAAATATCAACCTCGGCGTCCTTCATTCACACCTGTGATTAACTATGTTGTTTTTTCTGTTTAAGAACACAAACTACTCAAGTTTCATGCCGTTTTCAGGATTTCCGTACATTTATATTTGTATGGATGAGATCCTTCTGTGCCTGAAAGTATGAAGTAGGGCTGGGCGAAAATCAAAATCTCGATTAATTGAACATTTTTAACTCGATTACGATTAATGAACGATTATTTTTTTTATTTATTTGTCCTCATAGTTCACTGACAAGTTGCTCAGTTGTGTCAGTGTTTAAGCTCTCCGTGCTCGACATGTCGGCGGAATAACGTAACATAACGGAGCGGGGTCACGTGACTCCACACGCGGTAGTGTTTTTAAAGGGAAAGTAATCGGAATAATCGACCTAGAAAAATTTTATCGATTATAGGTTCTGAATGTCGATTTCGATTACTTTTCGATTCATCGCCCAGCCCTAGTGTGAAAACAGTGCTAATTCTTTTAAAATTCTATTTAAGAAGTCTTTTGAAAGATCTTTGACTAATTTGACTAATACGACTTGAAAAGGCTCCTGAATGTATGTAGCAATAGTGCAGTCATCTGTGGCATGGAGCCCCCAACAGTGCAGATGGTCCAGCGTTTATTGCTTCAAAATAACCTTAAACCAGTGCAAATAGATCAAACCAAGCATTACTTTATACCCAAAGGGTTCAAGATACAGTTCGATTAGTCCATTGCAATTTGGAAAGTCCATTTTTTTTTACTTAGGAGGAGAGTTTAAATCTAATGCCGGCCGCTACAGGAAGCCAGTAATATGTACACAGGAGCGGAGTGGTGTGGATGACTGGAGATAAGTCAAGATTAAAAGGCCTAAAGTACTGATAAAAGCCTGGACAGATTCCCAATCCTTCTGTAGCTTTCAGAGGTGTGTAGAGTGGACGCCTTAGTCCTGTGTTTTTGTCCACTTTGTCATCAGAACGATTCTGGTTAGTCGTTCTCAGCTGTTAGAAACGTCCTCGTCTGCAACCACAGCAAGCTATTCAACCGGGTTGCTATAGCAACAGGAGTGCCCCAGTCTTCAGTCAATCAAATTCCGCTGGGCTCTTTGGATTTTGGGCTTATGCTTTGTAATTTATAAAGTTCTAATTAAACGCAATCGCGGGTTTTCTCCAGGTTGTGTTTAACACGGCTTTGCAGCATGTTTCGTCTGTGTCTTCTTTGTGAGCCCTCTCATCCAATCACATGCACTTTAACTCGTCATGACACTGTCCAGTTTAAATTCTATGTTGTGCTCTCTTTCTAAGTACCCTTTCATTCTTTGCCCGGCTGCTCATGACTCTGATTTGCTGTTGGACAGCGCTGTTGTGCCTGTAATGACAAAACCGTGTGCTGTGTCTTAGCTTCTGTATCTCCCACCACCTTGGGGCGACTGCAAGTCCACTCCCTTCAACTCCGAGTTCTTCTCCACTTACAGCATAACAGCCTGTCGCATTGACTGTGAAACTCGCTATCTGCTCGAGAACTGCAACTGCAGGATGGTTCACATGCCAGGTATGGATACATCACTGAGTCCTTTCAGATGCTACCGTACAGGTATAAAGTGAGCGGGAAAAATCAAGTATTCAGACGCTGCTATTTAATTTAGTGCACTTAACAGTGGATATGCCGATCAGCCAAGGCGTTTAATCCACTGCTACATTAGGCAGCAAGAGAAGAGTCGCAATCTGTATTAGGCAGCACACTGAATCCTTGTATTTGCACATTTTAGTTATTAGTTTCTGTCCCTTTGAGGAGAGGAGGTTAGCGAGGGGTCTTGGAACAGATGGCCGCAATTCAGTTCACCATTAACTGCGCTCTTCATAACTGCTACGTTCTGGTTGTCCTGAAATGACTGCTGGCTTCTCTCTCGCTTTTTCCATCGGTATTAGATATTTTACATGGTGCGTTTGAGTGGGGGCAGTTAGGGCAGTTAGTGAGCTTTTCTCTTGCCCTCCTGACAGGTCAGTTTAAGGCTTTGCTTTTTTTTTTTTTTTAGTTAAGTGTTGTAATGTTGCCTCTTAGAACATTAGAAACCTTTATTTTCTCCGTAATTGCTACGCGTTGCATGAAATCTTCCCAACCAATGGCAATATATTTAGGTTCAGTTTTCACAAGGACATTTTTATTTATTTGCTTTATTTATTTGCTTTCTTTCTTTCTTTCTTTCTTTCTTTCTTTCTTTCTTTCTTTATTTATTTATTTTGCGGTGTGTGGACGGTTGATTACCACAACTATATGAGCTTGTAGCCGCCTAGTTGGAGCAACCTCCACTCTTGTCCCACCTTAATCAAACTTTGCTGTTGGCTTTATGCTTTCCCGTAGGTTGTGTTCTCCTGGCATTCACCAAAGCCAGGTTCGTCCATCAGACATCACTCCAGAGAACACTTTTCCTCTGCTCCTGAATCCAGTTGTAGTGTGATTTACATCAGTCAACACTTGGCAATACACGATGCATAAAGTAGCTGTTCATCCATTGAAGCCCCGGTCATGAAGCTCCCAGTGCACAGCTGTTGTGCTGATGTTGCCTCCAGTAGCAGCTTGGAACTCTGCACTCAGTGACTCAATAGAAAAAGGCAGTGTTTACATGTTGTGTCCTCCAGCACTGTGCTCCGTGAGTTTGATGTTGTTGCTCCTAGATGCTTCTATTTAACCATGATAGCACTTACAGTTGTCCAGGGCAGCTCTAGCAAAGCAGACATTTTATGAACAGTCTTTTAGCATCTTATCAGTGAGCGCTTCAGTAAAATCCAAGCTAGTATTTGTGGACAGATGTTACGCGGTTCGATGTTTATACTGTGGGTCCGGCTGAAACATCATGAATTGCCCGAATATTTACGGTGAATGTATTAATGTAGAGTCTAAACAGTTTCTCTGTTTCTGTGTTGTGTTTAAACTTGTACCTGTTTGTGTTCATGAATTTGAAGTACATATATGCCCTCAATATGCTTTACCTTACACAAAAGCGTCTAAATACTTGTTTCCCCTCACTGTAAACATTTGCTCCCCTGACTCTTGTCACCAGTTCCGTAATATAATGAGAGGTCATTAAGAATTCACACTTGTTTGTTTTTGAACATTTAATAGGTACCTCCACAGTTTGCACACCAGAGCAGTATAAGGACTGTGCAGACCCTGCTTTGGGTAAGAGAATGTGGGATGAAATGATTATAGTTTCACATCAATCATCAGACTGTGCATAATCACCTGCTGAGTCTTAATAACTCTAGCGTGGAGCTCTAGAAACCCTTAAGAGAACGTTTCATTAATATAACGAGCAGGGAACGTTATGTTATGATGAAAGCCTGGTGGGATTTGAGAAAATGTCTTGCTTTTCATTAATGGGTGTGTCAACACTAGGGCACTCTGATTATTCCGAAATTAATTAACTTCATGTAGTTTAAAGCCGCTAACATCCAAACCGAAGCACTGTGTTCAAACTTCAAGCTGTAAGAAACAGCTACACTAACTCCGTGTTTTTTGTACCAATTTACAGATTTTCTCGTTGAGAAGGACAACGATTACTGCGTGTGTCAGACCCCGTGCAACATGACGCGATATGGCAAGGAGCTTTCAATGGTGAAAATACCCAGTAAAGCTTCTGCCAAATACCTGGCCAAGAAGTTCAACAAAACAGAACAATACATCGGGTAGGAAACAAGGCACTGTGTGGCCAAGAAACATCTTAATATCCAAATAAACCAACATTCCATTAGAATTTGTGTCTAAAATGTCTTGAAAGGTGTCACTTTACAGATGTGCGTGGAAACTCACCTGTGTATCCTACTACGTTTATTTACAATTACGGCATTTATCAGACGCTTTTATCCAAAGCGACTTCCATTCCCTACCTACAGGGGGCAGTCTCTCCCTGGAGCAACCGGGGGTTAAGGGTCTTGCTCAGGGACCCAGTGCTGGTGGTGCTGAAGGTAGGATTCGAACCCATGACCTCTTGGTTCACAGGCAAGTATCCTACCACTAGGCCACCACCAATAATATGCTGTTATTCTAATGAGCAATTGGGTCCAATTGGGTTGAATGGGTTCAAATCCCAGTACTGCTAGCGGCATCATGGAGATACCCTAGAACGAGGCACCGTCCTGTGGGTTCATTTGAATGGGTTAAATGCAGAGAAAGTGTTATTTATGCTGTGGCGACTTCACATACGAGAAATTGACACTGTATTTTACACTTATATGCAAGATCATACTCACAGCCCAATTCTGGTTATTTTGGAAAGTTTACATTCTGTTCACACTCTACTGCTACGTTGCTTTGGTGTCTATTCATTATATTGTTTCTGCTTGTTGTGTGTAGCTTTATTTTGCACCATGGCCCTTGGAGAAACGCCTCATCACACTGTGTGCATGTTTACAGCTGCTGATAACAATAAACTAAACTGAACCTCTAAGTATCATAATGGCATTTGAGTCTGCACCACTTTTCCAGCTCTCTTATTTCTCCACTCGAATTCCATTTGACCTACTTTTGCAACAAGGGTTCAGTGGTCCTGAATGTTCAAAAGCTCTACGGAGCTTCCAACAAGCAAGAAATATGTCTAGCGTTCAAAAATGAATGATATTGCAGCAGGAATGAGCATCTGGACGAATTAAATGTCGTCTGCCAGCATATTATTTCCACATGAATAATACATCTGACATTAATACAATTTCGTCTTTCAGTTTACTTACATTTGTCTTAATGCAATATTTTCTATTCACATGGATGTGATGTGCGCCTCAGAAGCAAGTACGTTCGGTTCAGCACCTCGTTCAGTGTCTGCAGACCGTTTCTGGAGTAAACCGTGATTTGTTTGGACAAAAATTCTGCATTTCCTAACACTGCTCCCCACACACTGCTCCTCACACAATGCTCCCCCAAACACTGCTCCCCCACACACCGCTCCCCACACACTAGCTCAGCA
>JBBPDB010036917.1:0-11570 GCA_037974465.1 Brachypetersius altus | reverse complement strand
TTGTTGTTGTTGTTGTTGTTGTTGTTGTTGTTGTTGTTGTTGTTGTTGTTGTTGTTATTATTATTATTATTATTATTGGTATTATTATATTAAGCATTACTTATTTTACCCCAAATAAGCATTTTAAAATGTAAAAAATGTTTGCAGTGCATTAAATGTGATTTTTAAAATATGATATTTTTGTTATTTTTGAAATTAAAGCATCGATTTGAACATTAATCACATGATGTAGCTCAGATAAATTTCTATGGGTTAACTGGTTTAGAAATTCACTTCAAGAGAAATTCACTCCCAGTAAATCAGAAGCATATTTGCAGCCAGTTGTCACTTCATCTTAGTCAATTAATCCAATAGAAGCGCTTAATTTTAGCGTTCTGATATGGAAGTGGTATAATGGGATGATTAATGGCTGGAGTTGGATGATTTGACGCATCAAGTATGGCACCAGAGAAGGAAAGTGGATGATAAATGATGCTTTCTGGGCCTTTACCTTTCCTGTCGAGTGTGGCCCCTCCTGTTAACCTGGGAATTCAGCAGCTGTTAAAAAGCCTATTTCATTTTACCACACACAACATTTGTAGGGCTTTATGTACCAAAGAACATTCATTATTCATTTCTAAATGACCATTTTCTCCATTTTGCTATCCCTTACAATGAAGTCAATTGTTTTTGATGCTGTGTCTAAGCCAGATTGTTAAGGCTGATAATAACACCAGACAACAAATATTTCATTACATTTTGAAGTGTTTCTTAAACAATCTTGCCGCTGATTTCGGTGGTAATGTTCGGTAGTAATGTTATTATCATGTAGTTTCAAGGGTTAAGAAACGTCATTTTCAGAAAAAACTAAACTTGGTGGCTCAGCTGACATGGTGTTTTGTTATACTTATACCTTTTTGCTTATTAATATGTTGTTTGTTTGTTGTGCAGATAACAGGGTTGCATTGAGCGTGAGACACATGCATCAGTGAGACTAATATGAAAATAATAGTAGTATTATAACAACCTTATATTGAAAAATATACATATTTTCTGAATCAGCGTGCAAAACTTGACTAAGAAACATAAAAAGTTTGTTAAAAATGTTACCCTAATCTTCGTAACAAGTAAAGAGAACATGTGAGAGAGTAAAAAGAAAGTAAAGTTATTATCATGTCTTTAATTACTTATTGAGATTACACCAGTCTGGGTTTTCCCCACCCACTTGTGGACTATCCTGAACATTGTTCTAGGTTTAAAGATTGTGGTTTTTTTTCCATTTGTGTGCAAGACCTAAAATAAAAGAAGCATTTTTGTTCTTTCCATGTGACGCCATTTAAAAAAACCCAGTAGTGGTTATTATTATTATTACATGATTAAAATTACAATAACTTTGGTTCTGCATGACATAGGAACACCAAACAACGCTCAGCATGTCATATGACACATCAAGCATCAACACCAACCAGGGCAACTTCCATATAAGGAGTTGTTTTGCCATATGACAATAGTTTACCATTTGTAGCACTTCTAGCATGTATCAGTATGGTTCGCATTCTAAACCCTCTGAGAGGTGAAGTGATTGACACTGATGGTCTGGTTACAGAGACAGTTGAACAGGGGGGTAAATTCATATTAGGCAGCAAGTGAACAGGCAGTTTTTGAATGTGATGTTAGAAGTAGGAAAAATGGGTGAGTGAAAGCATCCGAGACAACAACCAAATTGTGATGGTTGGATGATTGGATCAGGGCATCTCCAACACAGCAAAAGTGTTCCAAGGAAGGAGAACCAGAGAAATGGCAACAGGGTCATGGAGACCCAAGACTCACTGTTGTACAAGGGGAGTGAAAACCAGACCTAATCCCACAGAAGAGCTTCTGTGGTACAAGCTGCAAAAAAACATATGCTGGCTCTGACAGAAAGGTGTCAGAACATGTCAATGGAAGCAGTTAGCATTATGTAAATTATTGAAAGGGCTAACAGCATGTAGCCTCAGATTATATTTTGTTAGAGCCAGAGTTGTAACACAATATTCAGGTTAGCTTGTGCTGGAAGATGTTCGGACCATAGTTTTCCACTACAGCTCTGAGAAAAGTTAATTGCCTCGATGAAATCTCAAACTGTACCAAAACACACTCATTATGGGCAAAAGCCTCAAATGATCAAACTTGCGCTTTAAATTTGTGTCATTTGGTGTCAGGAGGAACCACACAATGCAAATCCCATTTCTCATTGAATATTCAGTATCTTTACAGTATCTATACAATAGACACCCCTGGTCTTTAGCTATAAACATACTGAAGATATAGGTTTTGTACTAAAGTAGGTGATGGTAAGAATGTTTAAAAAATGAAGGTTCCAAAAACCATCAAATCTTTGGGTTGATTCAGTAGAACAGGATTCTTCAATTTGGGTCCTTAAGGGTCTTTGTGAATTCTCGTTTCAGACTGGTTGGTTGAACTGGTTTACTATTCAGATTTGGTGAGTTTGAGCAGACATCCCCAAAAGGTCTGAAGAACACATTTGTGTTTTTTAAACAACCTTTCAATACATTGATCTTTAAAGAATAGATAAAGAGAACCTCTGCAAAATGTAAAGATTCTCTGCTAATTATTTTTTTGTAATTGTCAGGATAATGAATACCTAAAAAGTGTTTTTTTTTACATTTGGAAACAATTTAATGAACAAAAAAAGTTCTAAAAGTCAGCATGTCCTCTGATTTATTATCTGATTACACCAGCTGCAATAAATTAGGTATAAATGATTAGCATGATCTAGATGGAAGGTTCTAGCTTGGCTTTAAGAAGATAAACATCTGCTTACATCTACATTTCATCTTGACTGTGATGATAGGTTCCACAAATTGCTAAGATGAATGAACTTTCAGGGCAATTTGAAATTAATCAGTCTAAACTCTGAACTGCGTTAATTTGTGATAATAGTAATCTCAGTGAACATCAAATAAGTATAAAGATATTTAACTAAATTCAGCCCACAAGTTACTCTGGCCTCAATATGGAGGATCGGACCTGAAGGAGAGAGAGACAACAAAAACTGTCAGAAGTGTGGGAGAGATGCCTTAATGATAGGAGACACAAAAAATGCATAGACAACATTTACGCTGGGGACATGTTCTTACCATTTTTTATGGAGGATCATTTTGTCCCAGTCAACAAAGTAAATGCCAGAAGGGAAGTAGAGATGTTAGATGAATGTAGACACAATAATACATAAGCATTCCATCCGTGTCGTTCCCCCACAGTCGTGTGGCCAGGCTGGCTTCCCCTCAGCCCGGGCGACGCGGGTGTGGACTGCAGGACGCCGTCCTTGTCCCATGGTCCGGGTTCCCATGCTCGGAACCCCTCAGTGTCACTCGAGGCTGTCCCACCACCAGGGAGGCCTTCGACCGGCAAGGTGCCTTTAATGCCCACGTCCGGGCTATGTGTCCATTGCTCTGCACCGCACCTTGCCGTGAGCCTCCCCCGTGGCTCACTGATGTGGTCCTGCTGGCAGGTCCCGCTGTGGCTCTCGGCTGGGCGCGCACCGCGCTCCGTGGTGTCCTGCTGACAGGCCCCACTGTAGGTCTTGGCTGGGTGCGCACTGCGCTCCGCGTCGTCCTGCTGGCAGGCCTGAATGTGGCTCTCGGCTGGGCGCGCACCGCACTCCGCGTTGTCCTGCTGACAGGCCCCTATCTGGCTCTCGGCTGGGCGCGCACTGTGCTCCTCACCACCCCCAGGGCTGCCGGTTCCCTCTGGCCTGTCTACAGTATGCCTACGCTAGTGGGCCTCTCCCTATTATCTGCCCCACTCGCTGTCTCCTCTCCACCCGGGACCCCACTCCTAATCCCCCTAACCCACGTACCCCCCCCAAAAAAATACAAGGGGGATTCTCCCCCCCCGGGAGGTGATGGCCCCCCATCGCCTGACACCTCTAGCCCTTCAGCTACACTAGGAGCCTCGGCTACACCCCCCAGAAACCCGACTAACCAGGCTAGTCCATACAGTACGTGGCCTATCGGGACCTCTACTCTAGCAGGAGCCTCAACTAAGACAGTAAGGGGAATGAGCGGCTCTATGAGCTGGCCCTCGCCTATCCCTAGCGGGCCCAGGAGATCCAGCTCTCCCTCACTGTGTCTATCCCCTGCTAAGCAGTTCTCTACTCTGGGGCACGTACTATCTGTCCCTAGCCTGGTCGCTGGGGGGTTACGCCGTGGTGCTGGCGTGGGCGACTGCTCCGGGGAGAGCAGCGTGTCTACCTTAGGTGTGTTTGGTGGGAGATTAGGTAGGAGCGCTGGTAGCAGACACTGGCTTTCTCGCTCTAAGCTCTCTGCGCTAACAGCTAAGCTAAGTGAGCTACAAGCTAAGCTACCAGGGCCCGGAGTTGGGGTTTTCCGCCGGTGAAGAGGGATGAGAGGCGGCAGCCCTTTCGTCCGGGGTGCGTGCACGGGACGCCGGCTGTCCAGCTCCTTCTTGTCCACGCCCGCAGCCTCTCTGACGCCCTGGACTGCAGCCTCTCTGACGCCCGGACCCGCAGGCTCACCGACGCTCGGGACCTCCACAGCTCTGACGCTCGGAATCTCCGCAGCTCTGACGCTTGGAAGGTTCGGGCCATGTCCCAGTCTGGTAGAGCGAGGCTGGCTAGGGCGTGCAGTGGTGGAGGCTTTTCCTCTCCATGCCTCAGTAGCCATCGCGCTTCTACCTGCAGCTCAGTTCTACAGTTCAGGTACTGCAGCATGAGAAGGAGTTCTTGCTTCTTTCGCCGCCTTGCTTCCAGCTCTGGCTTTCCCCCGAGGGACCGCCGCTTTGCCTTTCAATCCAGTGGGTTCTTCTGTTCTTCTCCCTACCCCGGATCTGACGGTAGGTTCTTCTGTTACACCGTGTTGCTCCTCCAGCACACATGAATCACTGCCACAGACGTCCATGTTTCCTTTTTGCCTTTTATTCACGAATGACGGTGACAATACAGTGCATTATGGTCGAGAACCCACAACTATGACCCCACAGTGACTAACATTTATACACCCAGTGATTGCTTTCACCTGCTCACTGGTAAGGGTCTCATTCCTAACCAGCCATGGTTCAGGAATGAGGCCCAACCCTCAATCTCCCCAAGGGTGCCCCCTTGTGGCCACCCTCTGCTCCAGGACCCCAGGCATAACATTTACAATCTCCATGGGTATTTTGTTTACCTGGGGGTAATGAAGTGAAGCTTATATGAAGTGAGCTTATAAAATCAAGGGTTATTTGAAATGTGCCACTGTAAGGGCTTTAAAGCGATTCTTAGAAATGTAAGGTTCCAATAACTAACACAAATATCTAACAGAACTAAATCTATAGCTCTCGTACAAATAATCATCCGGAAAACGCATCAGATCTATCCTGGGCCGAAGTACTCATGGAACATGTTGCCTTAAAGCTCTGTGAACGACCGACGCTCCCTCATCAACTGGATTATGTATAAACGGGCATGACACAGTCATTCGCGCAAAAGCCATCAATGCACTCTTTGTTATTTAATACTTTCTGAATAATTAGAAATCTCCTGCAGGTCATCTGTAATAATTTTATATTGGAAGGTCTGTGTGTGTGAGAGAGAGGGAGAGAACAGCTGCAGAGTAATCCCAGCCCCGCAGAATGACAGGCTGTGTGATATCAGCTAACCTGCCACGGAGCAAGCTTGCCCAAGAGCATATGTTGCCATAGTAACTAAGCAGAGCTTCAGGTTAGCCTCGTTTATGGAACCGTATTTGGAAAAATTTAGCCGGGGTTATCAAAATAAGCCTGGCTTTTGAAGTTAGCTCGCTCCGTGCAATACCCCCTGATCCATGAGAGACTTTTTTTTGTTTGTTTGTTTTAGCCCTTCCCTCTTGTTATCCTGTTCACCTGTGTCTTGTTCCTATCTCCTCCTCAGGCAAGGTGTTTCTCATTTCTTTAGTTAGTATATATAGCCCCTGTCTTTAGTCTAGTTTTGGTTAGTTTTTGATGTTTTTGCTCAGTTATTCTTGCTCTTTTATGTTTTCGCTCAGTTATTCTTTATCTATTATGTTTTTGCTCATGTCTTCGCCCTCTGTGATTTTTGCTTAATAGTTTGGTCTGTCTTTCCCCCATGTTTCTCGCTTTGTGCTTTTTGCCCTTCTGTTCATGTTTATGTGTTTTCCAAACCAGTCTTTTTAGTTGTTTTCCTCTTGTTAGTCTCTGTGTTATTCAGTGTTCTCGCTTAGTCTTCGGTTTCTTGTTATTTTGTTGATAAAGTCTTGGTCCTGATTTCTTCTCCTCTGTACTCGATGTCTCAGCGTGACAAACGAAGGCCTGGGTGTGTAAGAAAACAGAAAACTCCAGGTTCTGGATCTGGATCATGCTTGGATTGGGTTGGTAGCCATTAAGAACTCGCTTATTGATTTTCAACACATAAACCAAGTAATCAAAGATAAAATATTTTGTACAGATATGCTAGGAGCTACAAGACCACAGTTAGGCACCACTGCCCTTACGAGAATTAACCATGGTTTACTATGATTAAATAACCATGCTTTTCATGATTTTCATGTTTTTTTGGGAAACTATGAAGGGGTATATGTATATGTAAACTATAGTAGTACCACAGCTACCATGAAGTGCTATGGATAAATGATAGTAAAACTATGGGTAGTACCAAAGTACCATGGGGTTCCGTAGTAAAACTATGGTTACTGCATAAAAACCATAGGAAACCATAGTGAATTTTCATAAGGGTGGGTACTCCAAAAAGAAACCAAACTTATTCTGGTTCCTTATTTACGAATCTCATCAAGTGCCATCACATTCTGTACATTCCTTGTCCCTATGCAGTCCCTGCATGGTTGTTCCTTTTCAGGCCTAAAAGCAATGCAGTGATGAGCTTCCAGAAGTGCCTCGAGGAACAGCAAAAGTGTGTGAGCTGCCAGTAGGCGTAAATGGCAAGCTAACCGGCTTTGTGACTGATGTTGTCTGCTCTCACTGCTGTGCCTTTATGATAAGTGCCTTTGACTGTGCAGAGGTTCAGGGGGTTATGGTGTCCTTACAACACACCGGTGACATAACTCACAGCACGGCATCGGTGCACCAGGGTATATGACTGGCGCCTCACTTGTAAGAAGCACAGCCAAAGCCCTGAGGGGTCAAACACGGTAAAAAAAGGCGTGAGCCTTTGCATCTGTGCAAGAAAAAACCTCCTACTCCACCACTGTGAAAAATGCATATTTTTCTCCCCCGACTTCCTCTCTTATCCCCTGATTTAGATTCTCTCCTCTGCGTCTCGTCTTTATTCGATTTGGGAGACCATCTTCAGCGTGTTTTCGTTTGTCTCTTTATTTTCTGCTGCTCATGGGATGCTGGAGATGAATAGAGTCCAGAACCCAGCTCCGCATAAGGTGTTTTGTCCCAGCTGAATGACTTCTGCTCTCCTGTAAACATCATTTACTCCCCACCAGGACTCCTGCGGGACATATTGATGCAGATTTGTCATCCTCATAGCTGGAAAGACTCGAGCCTTGGCTCATAATTCATTTACCACTGTTGGTTCAGGCACTTACGAGCTGTGAGTGTTTGTCTGCCCTGAGTAAAGGCAAAGGTCCAGATTATTTTTCTAAACTTCTTTCTGGAAAGGGATGAACCAACCGAATCATGTTAGGGATTTCTAGGAATTGTAATAAACAAGGATCATATTGGGGTATTTCACAATCTATGAATGCAAAACTAGTGCAAATATTAACCACTGAGAACAGTTTAGAAGGCTTCAAGCAGTTTGGCTCATGCTAATACCTAAAGAAATCATGACCAAGACCTAAAAGATAAATTTGAAGGTTAACAAAGGGACAATAGAGCAAATTCTTCACAGTGTCTTTTGCATTGTTCAAGATTTCCACCATCCTAACTTGACATATAGGTTTTCCTGTCATCTCACAGCAAGAAGGTTCCTGAGGGAAAGCTGAATGTTCGTTCTATGTGAAGCTTGCATGTTCTCTCCATTTCTGCTGGTTGCTCTGGTTTCCTCCCGTATTCAAAAGACATGCATGTTAATGTAACATCATATTTATATCACAGTTTTATATTTCTACTCTTATATGTCTGACAGTCGATTAGTAACTAAATCATATTATACTTACACTACATCCCAACAGCTGATGCACCAACAGATGGACCCCCATGCAAGACATTCAAGTGCAAGACACATACAACCAAGAACACAGACTCACTGTTTGATGAACAATGCTTTGACGGAAATCTTTACATTACTGAGTCACTTGACTTGTCAAAAGAACACCAGCAACATGCCTTTATAAACCATCTTTATCGAGTATATTTTGTGCTCCATTTTCATTCATAGCTTCTATGACACTGTCACTATAGCAACCACAGATTGCAACAAACATAATCATCCTGTCAAACAAGTCAAAGGAGTGAAACCAGAGCAAATACAAGAACAATTCACAAAATAACAGATTGTTGAATTTTAGTGTGTAATTGTGTAAATTTGGTGCAAGACTGGGAAAAATGCACATGCAGCAACATGTAGAACTGTTAAAAACCGAAGGACAAATTACCCCTAGGTGGGTCTTCCCTGAGATGGACTGGCAACCTGTCCAGTATATTTCTTTTGTCCTATAAGGCTAGGCTCCAGAACCCCCAATACACTCAAAAGGTAATCTGCTCAGACTGTGCATAAAATATAAAATGCTGAAGTCAGAGGGTTTCTTGCTACCTTATGCCTCACCATTCCTATGAATCCTTTATGAGACAAACTTCTCAAATATGAATTTGTTTCACACTTACCATCACAAGAACAACCCTCAAGCTACAACCACTCAATGTGTTGAATTGGTCATTGGCATAGTTCATCATCAGGAGCACCTCTATTGATTGGTTAAGCGTGTCTCTCGAGTGGGTCTCTAATCACTTAATGTTGGACAGAGGTTTTGTTTTGTGAAGTGCTTCTAATCTGCTGGCATACCTGTGGATCTTCTGGGAACATAACCAAAGATATAATCCTGCCCTCCCTTTTCCAGACCAAGAAAAAAAACAATTAGAACTGAACACGTATAATCTAACACTGAACGCCTCTTTTTGCAATTTTGTATGTATCATGCAATAAGATTTGTTCTGAAAGATTTACATCATTTCCACACTTTACTATTAGACTGCTGCACTGTCTGTTTATTATATTGTCTCAGATTTAGATCCTGTTTACAGTACACTGCTGTATTGTTTATTTGTTGTTTTGCTTTTGTCATATATTGCTCTTGGTACAAAGGCCTCCTGTGCAATAATCACATTTATGGTACCATACTAGTCACTCTGGAAGGTTTAAATCCCATTTACACTGTACTGTTAAATTACATTCTTGTTGCATTATTGTGGTGTCTATTTATTGTATTGTTTTGTATTGCTTCTGTCTCAATTTGCAGTCTGTTGAATGTTGCACCGTGACCTTTGGAGAAAAGTCTCATCACACTTTGTACGTGTTCACAGCTGCTGATGACATTGAACTTTGGACCTTCATAGAGACGTAAGACACAGAACCATTACTGCTTGTCTGCCTCAGGCTGACACTGAGAGTGTGTTTGAATTGCTTGGCCGGATCCTCTACCCTCTACTCTACATTTCTTAATTGTCTTATGCGTGTGACACACGACTACACACATACTCCAGCATCGCAGACACACACTTCAAGTCGATGCCTATATCAGCTTTTCACATTTAATTAAATGTGGTGGTTCATGTATGCTAACTGTTTCATTCACAGGCCACAAAATTGCTAAATGTCCTATAAACAAATTGCCAATGTAACATACACCAGTCATAGCTTTAAAACCACCTGCCTAAGATTCTGTTGGCCCCCCTCATGCCCACAAAACGGCTCTGACCCGTTGATGCCTGGACTCCACAAGACCTGCACCGTTTACAGTATGGTTGCCATCATTCTGCTGAAAGAGGAAACTACACTGCCATGAACTTGGTCTGTGTGTCACACGCACCAGGTCACATGACATCATTCGGCACCGGAAGTGACTCACGTGTGCATGTTCAGAACGCGAGTTCATATTGGTGTGGACTCTAACTCCTTTAGAAGCGTTCTGAAATCAACCGCATGGTTTACCAATTCTCTCGTGTCTCTCACGTCTGAGTCCTTCCACCACGCTACACAGTGGGCACAGTTCACTCATTATTCTGCCTTCCACCGTTACACTGTGGTGTTTAGGTGTTCCCATGAATGCAGGACCCAGCATATGTTCACTCAGAGCATCACACTCCTGCATCCTGGTGGGGTCTAAATTGAAGAATAATAAGAAATAACAGAGGCCCTAGTACAGAGCCTTGATGAACATCATATTAGGCCTATAATTATTCAAGCTGCCACAAGCGGCAATTCACTGCTTTATACCATTAGACGACATATGTTCCTCCACGTAAAGAGGGTTTATGGTGGTCTACCATGTCAAAATGTAGTTATGAAAAGTGACACTAACACATAGTTATGAAAAGTGATACTAACAAATAGGATATCATTTACACTTGATACACCTGAGGGTTCCCCTCTGACTGAAATCAACTCTGGCATTACAGCGATATTATTCACAGGGTGTCTGTTTCATATGCACTTTGCTGTGTAATGAGGTAACAAGTTTTAGTGAAAAATGTGCCATGGCAATAAATGAATGACACCCTTGCACATGAACACAATGTAAACTCTAGCACAATAATCATAGCATTGATTATAGACCTATGTTTTATCCCAAAGGTCGTGATACAGCATACCAATGTGTGTGTGTGTGTGTGTGTGTGTGTGTGTACTTTTGCCACTGCATTGCCACTAGCAAACTCTCACCTCACAATCAATGGTAATCACTTCAGCCTGCAGGAAAAGTCTGTTTTTAATCAAAAGTCGCCGAACACACATACACATAATCACACACACATACACACCCACACACAAGTGCAGAGGAACTTTTTGTGTTAACACAAGCATTTGTCTGCAGCTCCCCTAACTACATCCCCGGGTGTCTGACTGGAGCTGATTGTTATTTGGAACGATGACATGTTAAGCATCGGAGTCGATCGGTTCTGACGGCTTTACTGGTCTGAAGCTGCTCTACGCTCTAAAGCCTCGTTATAACAGCAGCCGCCTGCAGCCTCAGGTAGCTGCGATTTAAAGATCTAAACACACTGCAGTGCTGTAGACTAATTTAGGATTGGACTTTTTGCTACAGTGGGGCATATATATATATATATATATTTGATACCCTGCAGAAATGTATAAGTTTGCTGTCTTACAAAATAATGATTAGTCTCTAATTTATGAGGTAGTTTCATTTTTATGGAGAGAGAGAATATCAAAAATCAAGAAAAAAACATGTTACAGAAAAGTTATAAATTGATTTGCATTTCACTGAGTGAAATAAGTATTTCATACCCAAGTAAATCATGACTTAGTATTGGGTGGAGAAACCTTTGTTGGCAAGCACAGCAGTGATGTTTCTTGTAGCCAGTCATCAGGTTTTAGAGCTGCACAATTAATCGAATTTTAATCACGATCACGATTTTGGCTGCCACGATTAAAGGAAGATGATCGTCGA
>JBBPDB010036906.1:0-11570 GCA_037974465.1 Brachypetersius altus | reverse complement strand
CAATAAAGTTTTCTGATTCTGATTATTTATTTACCTTTACATTTTCTTTAAGGGTAATGCATTAAACTGAGTTTAAAGTGAAATTAAAGTGTCCTGTGGGCATATTTAGGGTTTACACTATAAAAATAGGCATATTAGGCATTTTATTTTACCAAAACACAATAACGTGGTTTTTCACTATACACCGATGCTCTTGGAACGGATTGCTGTAGTTCATTCTTGTAACACTACTGATTTAAGTTGATTGTGGGTCGTTTCAAGGTTGTAGGTTTATAATAAAGACAGATATGATTTATTCCTACTTCTATTTATTTCCATAAAATAAATGTAGCAGTGAATGTATGCAATACATTTGTTAAGAAGACGCTATTTCTCAGCTTCACATGTTTCCAATCATTTGTAGAAACCTACATCCAGAGGTGATGTACATAGATGTAGATGGTTTTGGAATGGTGATCTAATAATATGCATAATGCATCATATTTTAAACATTTTAATTAATTGTCAGGCAGGTACATTTTCAAGTAACTTGATAATTCCCAAAAAATACAATAATACAGTAATAGTAGTTATTAATATTACAAACAGTTGTAAACGTTGAATGCCAGTGTGCAACTAAAGTTGTGAGGTCAAAACCTTCATCTAAATTATGTTTTGACTTAATTAAAAAAATAAACTTTTACATTGTGGGAAAATTTAGTCCATTAACTTCCGTTCAAATTAAGAAGGCGTTTTCTGTCTTTTGGAAGTGTGGAAGTATTTTTATCCTGACAGTGATGATTTACTTATAAGTGTGACCTATACTACTTTTTATAATACTATATTTGTAACCTCTCACACTCTGATTAAACATTCTAGTGCACGTGATATACGAGGTTTTAAATGCAAAATCCAGCTCGATTTGTGCATTTAAAGGCCCATTTCATTTAAAAAACATTGTGAATTTATGAGTAGAATGCTTTTAGAATGAGAAACCCATCAGATATCATGTACATAATTATAATGACCTAACTGTTGTGTAGTTATGAATCAAAAGAGCCAGAAAGAATACGTTTTTGAGAAATACAAGCAGAACAGAAGAAATCCCCCCACACGACATGTCATATGTTAATCGTTATCACAGTAATGACCATTAAAATACTGGAAAACAGCTGCAATGTACAGATGAGCTCTCTATCCAACGACTAAACACTGCATTGCACACTGTGAACATCTTGGGCAAGGCACTATGGTTATTTGTCCATATTGTGCAAACTTAGTAGCATTACGTCATCGTACTCAGAGTCCCATATGTGCTGCTGGGAGACTGCAGTACAGCTGGTGTGTGAGCTGATGGCAGGGTCATGGGAGAGCCGGAGCTGGAGCCGACACCACCAGCTTCCCACGCCTTTCCTCAATGGCCAGTGAGGAGCTTTGCTGCTCCATAGAATTTATGAGTACCAAGCTGCAGTAAACCATACATCGTTATATCAGGACTAACCCAGCACATAGCGTTCTCCATACGGCTAAACTGCGGGAGCTGGCAAAGCCCGACCCTGCTATTGGCTTTTGTGGAACATGGTAATGGGACCGCCACGTCCTTGATTGAAACGGCCTGTGTTTGTGTAAATGGCTGCGGCGCAGCGAGGCCCTGTTTGTTGTTCCTGTGGCATTTTTTGCAAACCGTCACATGATTGTGAGTGGCACCATAATGAGCGAGTCCATCCAAGCCAAGAGTCACAGAATGATAGACAGCGCAGTTTTGCCGCTGCATGGCGTCAGACCTCCGTTTAACGCGCCGCAGTAAAACTTTTCGCCTCTGTCCTCAGCCTCGCCCCTGCCTCCCCTCTGTCCTGCCCTGAAAATGGACTCAGGAGAACAGCAGCAGCTGCCACAGACTTGGGTGTTTTATGTTTCTGGCTGTCACTTTTATTTTGTATGGATTATGAGCTCAGAGGGGCACTTCAGCACGGCTGCATGTGCAGACAGAAGTAAATAAACTAAATATGGCACCAGTTGCAGCCGATCAGTTCTTCGAAAGCAAGTTAGGGTATTACATTTTACTATAACATTGTAATATTATGATCCAACTGCAAGAAAAGGAGACAGCAATAAGACTTGACTGTATTACAGTTATAGGGTTTCTAACTGCGCCGTTAAACTCCTTGTAGGTAATGAAGGAAACTGTCTGATGTATAAAAGCAGTAGCTTCCCCTTATTACAAAAATAATCAGTCAAGGCGTGTTTGGTGTCTGTTTGATGGTTTAGTTTTGCACTGGATCTGTGAGACTATGGGGAAACAATAATATAGAAATAATGCATTACTTGGCATCAAACAAACTGTGTATCTAAATCAGCACTAATTTGACTCAAAAACTGATCATCCTTCATTGGGGTCCGGGACTAATTTATAAATTTGATTTTACTGCAATTTAATACGATTATAATGTCTCAACACAGCTGTAAAAACGCAGAGGAATAAGCCTGAGCTATTAAACATATTCTAAACTCTTCCTCTGTGCTTCTGGTAGGTCATGATGGAAACTGTCTGACGTTTTTAATGAGGCAGTTTCTGAGCAGGTTAACAATGAAGAGTCTTTGTTGCTTCTGTCTTTGCTTGTTTTCTTTTTTTTTTTTTTTTATTAAAGAGAATGTGCCCGTGGCCCAATTTGTAAAAGGAAGTGACCACAATAATTGCCGTCATTATCCCACTTCTGACGTCAGCCAGTCTCACTTTTGTCGTGCTTTTTTTTTTAGCTTATTTTTCCCGGACCCCTGTGATTATTTCTCCATCCTGGGAGGAATAAAGAAGGGTGGCTAGGGTGTTCCAGCCTCCGAGACAGGTTTTTTTTTTTTTTTTTTTTTGGGGGTTGAGGCTTCCATGTTATAGGTCTGGCAGATGGCGGTGATGTCACGCAGTGTTCCCTGCTCGTAGTCTTTATGGCAGTATTGGAGATGTGTAATCGAATGTGCATTCCCTTATACACTACAAGGTCTCTCTGTTGTGGGCAGGGCCGCACATGTTTTACTGATCATGTGAGCTTCTAGAGCGCAATTCTATTTTAGCCTTAGACGGCTGAAATAATGTCTGAGCGATGATCACCCTCGTGACCCGTTTTCCTGGATTTATTCTGCACCCTGCCCTCAAACTATGCTACTGAGGGCCAGAGTGGAAACACATGGGCCACTCACCTTGCGGCAGGATGGAAGGACTTGGAGGTGTAAAGGAATGTCTGTATGTCTAGTTTCCACACTCGCAGGTAAAGTTTCATTAGTGTCACGCACAAGGCAGGCCTACTTGTGGTTACATTAAAATTCTTCCAATTTGACACTGTCATTTTTTTCCCCCTCCTTGCTTTCTGTGTAATAGTAGGCTGGTCTGGAGTCTGGTCAGGGGGAAGTCTAGTGCTTATGAGTGAGTAACTGTTTGTGTGTATTTGTGTCTGCAAGTGTAGTTTCCACCGGTGGTGGTCGGAAGAGGGGGTTGAGGGGGGGCATGTCACCCACATTTAAAATCCAGTTTGCGTCCTCCACAGGTTCAAAGTGTAGTGTAGACTGGCAAATACGTTCACGGTTACTTAGTTCGATTGCTGTATTATTTCTGTATTAAATAACATCGCTGATTTTGACATTTTAAATGCATTCTTGATGAGGCTGCTTGCTGATCAGTTAGTGTTTTCCACTTTATTCTCAGACCTTCGCCTCCACTGACCAAATGAGTGAGTGTGTGAATAACAGCCAAACAAATAAACTTGTGTTAGTTATCTCACAAAATTGGTGATGCATTGGCTAAGTAACGATTAGGATATAAAACATAAATGTCTAAAATTACTGCTCGACATGTTGGAAGTTTTGGTCATCGAAAATCGACAGGCGACTAAGTTACCTCACGTTAGCTAGTGTTAACATTAACAATAATAACACTTTAAATAAAGCAACTTTGTTGCCGTAGGAGTCAACTAGCTACGAAAGCTAAAGTAACATAATAAGCATGGTAGAAATTATTTAATATTATATTTTTATTTACAGTTGTTATACTTAATAAAAGTTATTTGTGATTTGAGTAACAGATTTCATGGAACAAACTGACAGTCGGTATTCCTTGCATGCAAGTACACCGCGCTACACCAATGATGTTATGATACAGCGGGAGTGAAGTCGGTCCACAAATCGTTTGTTGTCCTCTTTCTTATGCTTTGCCCACCTAGAGAATTTCACCACCCTTCTCCTAAAAAATAGCTCCACCAACTGTCAATAAGAGACCACTTTTCCTGTAGAGACATCATGGCTTACAAACGAGTGTAGCATGGCAGTTACTCTATGGTACAAATGAGCACAAATATATTTTTTAGTTCCTTCATGCAAGCCTGAAGGAAAAAAGTGGGTTAATTCTATTTTCTCTGAATATGTGCCGACACAAGCTTGAACAACTGCTTGAGCCATTGCTATACACTGTAAACATTAGCGCATGGTGGCTCCTCCCACAACCTCCACCTTTTTGCGCTTTGTTTCCCGGCGGACCGAAAATAAACGCGACACTCGCGTCCCCCAGAAATCCGATAAAATCCGACATTCCTGAAGTGACTAGAAGTGGCTGTAATTCTGCACCAATGTTTGGAAAGTGACTTCAGAGACAGTATTAGGGACCACTAAGACCCATAAAAGCATACAAAAGCAGCATGTCATGGGATCTTTAAAAACTGAGACTGTGTTTGAGTCCCAGATGTTAATAAGAGTCCTTGGACAAGACTCCTAACACTTCATTTGTCCTTAACACAAATAAACTGTAAGTCACTGAGGAGCATTTGTCAAATATATATGTAGCGTTAAGTGCAGAGGTGGGGGTGCTAAAACTTAATAGCCCTGAACCCAGAAGACATTACAACTTGTCTTGGCATAGGTATGTCCGGCATATACAAGCTGAATGAAAAGGGAACAGGACCCTGTAGAGGGGTGCTGGAGAAATGCAGTGACACAGTTTCCAAATCTGGCTACTGTGCTAGACTCCGGCTGTAGACGGATCAGTGTTTTAATGAGGTCAGTTATGTGACTCAGTAATGTGACTGCATTTCCCCCAACAGGCTGTGAAGGAATACAGTCGCTAGCTGTGGGTCAGACCTTGTAGTGCCACAAACATTTAGTGTACTTTTCAGTTGACCAGGTTTTTAAATTGCTAGCGTATTTTGCCAACTATGCTTCACATGCCTTGTTTAATCTCCCTTTTTCTAGACTAAGCAAGATCCGGCTGTAGACTTCTTCAGACTTGAAAGAGCACTTTGGTAGCAGAACTGAGTTTGCCTGATGCTGTGGTTTATTCATTATTGAGTAAAAGTGGAGCTAGGGGTGCGAGTGAGTTATGAAATGAATAACGTATGCCAGTGTCCATGCTCAGCCTGAATTTCCCCAGCGACTAATGACAAAAACAAAGAGATTATTTATAGGTTCAGGTAATAAATTCCAGAAGAAAAAGAATTTCTGTGGCTTTTCGAAATTTTTCTTACAATGCAGGTTGTTTCCCAGGTGCAACCTGGTGACCCCTGCCTGAACCCTAGCACCAGCCAAGGCCATGTATTTTTAAATGTCCTACATTATACAAAAAAGTTTTGAGCTAGTGTACCAAATATGGCAGCATAATCAGCCCAGTTTGCACTTGTTTTCGTAATTACGCGAAGTGCATTTACTTATATTGCATAAACTATTCAGCCTATCACAGTTTAGGCATCTCATCCACTCAGACGGATTGGTTCAGCCAGGGCTGCATTTTTAATGGTTTACAACGAAAGCCCTGTCCCTGATTTAACCCTCATGTAAGGTTAAAACATACCACCTATATAGATCTTATTACAAACTTTAAGTTATGTGCAGGCTTATGTGACTCTTGCCTTTATAGCAATAGATTTTCACCAATTTGTCCGTTTCCACTACAGAGTGGTTCTGATTTATGATGTCACAAATGAGCCCCATAAAACTTTAGTGCCTTAATCATGGCCGCATGCAGTAGCTGTCCCCATACGCAACAGATATAGGATCTAGTGCTAGACCAGCACCTGCTGCATGTCAGACGAATGTTGTTCTGGTGAAGAGGAGTCTGAGGGATGTGTTATTGTTGGCCGCAGACTCTCTTTTCAAACATTCAGAGGTGCTGGGAAAGCTAAGCCTGCAGTGGCTGTTTGAGAAGAACAGGGGTGTAACTAAAAATCTCTCTCTCTTACTCTCTCTCACTCTCTCTTTCTGTCTCTTTTTCTTCATTTTTTAAAATGTTATGTCTTGTAGGTATGCACCAATGATGTTGCAATGAGTAAAGGAGAATTCCTTTAGAGGAATAACGATCTGGGCTTGATGAGGAAGATGTTACAGCTTCGGAATGAGAACGTTTCATTTTGAAAGGGTTCATGTTGGTTCAAAACAGTTGCAATTAAAGAAAATGAAGGCCCTGTTATATGGTATATGGGTGCTTACTGTAAATGGTGCTTGGTTCTTTCTTGATGGAGTGTTCTCACACCCAGGCTACTGCCGTGCTAACATTTACACAGATGGCTGTGGCATGAGAGCATGGGGACACAATCTTTGTACTCATGGCAGAGATACAGTTTGTCTCTCCAGTGTTGTATTTCTCACATTCATCTAGAACAAGGGTGTTTGTCTTAGGGGTGTAGGAAAAGAACTAAAAAAGAGCCAAAAATCTATACAGTAGATACATAAAAAAAGTTGTGTGATTGTTTTTATACTTTATTATGTCTCCAAAGTACTTCAGAAATGCAGTTTTAAAAGCACAACACTAATTTCTTATAAAGCATAAAATAGGTTTGTTCTGCTTGGGTGATTTTTTAGGTAAGTTAACTTCTTAATGGATCTGATCAACTCACCAGTGGTTTAGTCTGTAATTTTGGGTATACTATGAGTTCGATGTGTCACCATTGCACTGTTAAATCAGTAGCTTGGTTAAAAAATGTTGCTCTTAATGAATCTATGTACTAATGACCTTGTTATTTAAATGATGTCATGATAAAACTGGGATTTGTCTAAACTCTGAAAGAGAGAAGTTCCACGTCCGCAGGATCTCATGAATGGGCTTATATGCTCTATGGTCAAAAGTATTGGGACATACCTGGTTTCAGGGGTTGGGGCTAGGCCCCTTGCTTCCAGCGGAGCACAATATTAATGCTTCAGCGGACCAAGACATTTTGGACAACTTTCTAGACAAGAACCTTTTCTATTCCAGCAGGACTGTGTCCTAGAGCACAAAGCGAGCTCCATAAAGACATGCTGGAGGAGTTCAGTGTAGAAGAACTTAACTGCCATACACAGAGCCCTTTGAATGCAACGATCATGCGTCCCAATACTTTTGTTCATATAGTGCATGTATTTTTTACTGTATGTTTGCTGTCATAAAGCATATGTGTATGATTACTCATCTGAATCACTGTTATATTATCTTCCCTTTATATGCAAGAAACAAGTATATCCATTATTGTGGATGCTTTCTGTTGGCCTTTGTCTCTGATTGGTACTTACAGCAACATTATGTCCACAGGCACTGGACTCTAGTCTTTATAATGAGTCCATTAAACATCATCTGCTGACTCCATTGGCATGCATCGTTCCTCTATAGGTTAAGAGCTGTCGTAAATGGACCGTACATGTGCTTTACCCTCAGAGACTTGCATGAAAAACACACATGGGAAGATCATCACGTCAAACCACCAACATGAAAACGGTACAACATAAATCATATAACCAGCCTAAAATGATCCCAAATTCATACTGTGGCTTGGTTGTGACTCATCTTGACATTGGTGGTTTGTGACTTCATAGTCGGTTTTGAGGAAAACAAGTGTTTCTGGCCAGGCTTGGTTCTCAAATCAATCAATTAAAAACACACAGTTCACCGTAGGCTCTGTGTGCTGTAATTTTGACCATAGTTGTTTTGAGTGTCTGTATGATTTACTATATAACTGTGGTTCCCACGGGTATTTAAAATGTGTAAAGGTTTGTGAAAATGGGCACAAATAGACTGGGTTATTGAAAATGCTTATTTATTTTGTACGTTCATGGAAATTGTTAATGGAAGTTCTGTTGACATTTAACATTAGTAAATAGGATTCTGCGGTCAGCAGGTGTGTCTCCTGCCATCTGTGCATCCTCATCTGAAAGTGTGACAGTCATGTGATACAAATGAAACAGCTTGAACGACGGCAAGCAAGCAAGTGTTAAAGTGTTAAAACGAGCTGTTATGGGAATTACCTTTAATTGGGGTCTGAAACAATGCCCTTGGTTTTAAGAAACTAGAACTGAAATGTCCTTGAATTTGATGTTTAAGAAAATTCAGGAACATTGTCATAAATAGTTTGCCTACTTAGTATATTTTTGGCATAATTCTGAACTGTATCAGCCTAGCTGACTCAAATCCTGCTGAAATTTATACAAAAGACATTGCTCACATTTCATTTTTGTATCTTTTCCAGGTCTTTCAGGCTGTAATCCCTCATTATCTCTTTCTCACTGTTCTCTCAGACTTTAAGGAGACGGTGCCGTGTCCCATGGCTAGCCGAGCAGCCACCGCTGTACAGGCCTGGTGCATGTTTTTACCCGTCACCTAGGCAACCAGAAATTTGGCAGAGTCTCAGACGGGCTGGGTGACTGCTGTGGTCTAGGAAATATATAAATGTCTGACAAAGGTGGTATTAGATAGAGCATGCTGAAGAGCTTGCTTGTGTTTGCTGTTTACTGATGTGGTTTGGTGATTTATTGATGTTGCCCTCATGGACTGGGGGTAGATTGGGTCATGCCTGGGTCAGAGCAAAGGCTATTGTTTGTGGGTCTTGGTGAAAGTTTGCACGGGGGCTGTGTTTCTGCAACCCACCCCCACCCTCACCGCTGACCCATTTGGTACGATGCTGGAATGTCTTTAGAGGAATGAGCAAGCCATTCCTTCAGATTCCTCAGAGATTAGACGAAATCACCAGGCCCTTTTACAGTAAAACCTTTTTCTCAGTGCTGTGATACCACTCCCTAAAGAATCATTCAGTTGAGTGTTTCCTCTAAAGGGTTCTCTAAGGAACCAAAGATGCTCCAGAAAAGTATATGTAGTGTTCTAGTAGGGGTGTCTGTTAAATACTCTTTAAAGTTAGCGCATGGGTGAGAGGGGAATTCACGAGGGAACATTTGTAAAGCTGTTACATTCATTTTCTAGATGTGACAGTGAATACATTTTTGAATGTAATTTTTTTTATCCAGGAGTTTTCAAACCATGTAATATTCATCCCAAAATGACTCTATTGACAAAATGAGGCATGACAGGATAAATGCTGGTCTTAGTGCACCTCCAAATCCTGTGTTGGCAGAGTACGGTGACTGAAAAGTAGGTCTTTTATTCCAGACAGAGAATGCCTGCTCTATGTACATTTATACTGTGGAGTCAGGTCAAATAGGCATTTATCATCGTTTCAACCAGAGTTTCATACAGAGTACATTCCTCTAGGACCCTTGCGCAACACAAAGAACAAAACTGGAACACCACAAGACTACACAAGCTGGGGCAGGGCAGGACCAGAGACAGGGGGCAAAAAATGACCGGACAAGAGTGAGAGTAATACAGCATCATGACTCATTGTATTCCAGCAGCAGAATTGTTAAGTGTGCAATGATTGCAAAGATTGAGGTAGACAGCAATAACTAATTCTGCAAAAATACTAAGTAGCAGCAATAGGGTAAGAAGAAATGTTCAGTATATAACAGATACCAGGGATTTACAGTAGCAGTTGGGGAGTACGTTTTCTTTCTTTTTGTTTATGCTGTGTGATTAGGAGAAAGAACAGTTTATGTGATCAGGAGAAAGAAAAATCCAGAACAGTTGTGTATGTGTGTGATTTAGAAGAAACTGTTCTCCATCCTGATAGTATAGGTCCAGAGGCTGCAAAAACGTCTGCTGGACAGAAGAATGAGGTGTTTCGGGGGTGTGTGGGGTTCTACCACGATACTGGTGCATTTGTAGACACAGCATGTCGTGTGAATGTTTGCTGCAGAGGGAAAAAAGACCCCAGTGAAATTCTTGTCAGTCCTTACAATCCTCTGTAGAGTCCCTCTATCCTCCTGAGAACCAAAGGAAAAAAAGTGTCTTACAGTTTCTTTATGTCATTTCCTTCCTATTTGGATCCAAAATAACAATTTTAATTTCTTTGAATATATTTTTAAATTTTAATTTCCCAGCATGTCCACTGTAGAGGACAACAGAACGGTTTCTGCGTTAATAACCCAAGAACACGTTCAATTTAATCAAAACAAAAAAATTCTGTATCACTCTTCAGTTGTTATTTGCTTGCAAGGACAAAGAAACCTGTATTTTAGTTCAACAGTGAGTTATAAGTCCTAGAACCTCCTCTGGATAGTTTAGCTGTGATGGTTCTGGGGGGGGAGTCGAGACACTGACTTCTTGTTGATAGAGCTTGTGTGGAGGGTTCTCCATGATGGAGACAGCCACTGATGGTGGAATTTACTCTTAAGAACAAAAATGTAATGTTAAAACAATGCCATGATGAGATTGAGTCCCAGGTTTACCTCGAGCATCTCCCTGGTTCAACCCTACCGGGGAATACTGTCTGATGAAGGAACTGTAAGAAATGCCTCCTGTTACAGTGAACGCCCCTGTTCAGCAGCACTGGCCACTCCAGATGTTATTCACACACCACCGCAACTCAGATTTCAAGGCTTACCTAAAGATTAGAGTGAGAAGGGGCACCTTTTGAGCAGACGCCCAACTCCAGCCAGCGTGACTCGCACCTCCACCGTCTGACTGTGGCCCAACTTTCTCTGGCTGCCATATTATTCCCCACGCTTTTCCACATATGGGAATAGAGTTAACTTATTACGGAGCTGTGTGAGGTAATGCTGTCTCAAGTCAGCAGCATGGGCTTTTCTGTCCTTGAGTGAGGGGAAGTGCAGCCCAGCCAGGAAACAGGGAAATGGGACTCCGGCGTTACTTAAAGGCTTTTCATTGGTGCACTCCCTGCAGTATTCACATGTTTTCCTATGAAATATACACCTGCTTCCAAGACGTTTACAGAATTCGTGGGTAAATTCCATAGATTCCTGTCCCTCATTGCACCGCTGAACCCTAATCAGAAGGGTCAAAATCAGTTAGTCACCTATTTAATGGGTTGCTTTAGTCCTCGGTTTCTGAGCCACGGCTCATTTTGTTTAACAGCGCAGCTGGGAGCTGGGAAACCAGTGTAACCAATATATGTTACATTATCAGTTGTGACAGAAATGGTGACCATTCCATGTCTATTCAGTAGTGGTGCAACGGATCACTGTTGATCTGGGATCCGAACCTATCCCTCTCCACGGTTCAGCACGCACGTGATCCGAAGATCCGATAGAAAAATAAAAGCTCCAGAGACGCGCCGGGAAAGTCATGAATGAGAGAGAGACACAGAGAGAGATACAGAGAGGAAGAGAGAGAGAGAAATGGGGGGGGGAGACGCGCGCTCCGGAAAAGTCACGAACGAGAGAGTCAGAGAGAGAGAGAGAGAGAGAGAGAGAGAGAGAGAGAGAGAGAGAGAAAGAGAGGGAGAGAGAGAGAGAGAGAGAGA
>JBBPDB010036896.1:0-11570 GCA_037974465.1 Brachypetersius altus | reverse complement strand
CCCTTTCTATCAGTCTGTCTCTTTCTGTCTCTTGCTCCCTGTTCCACTCTCTCCCTCTTTCTCTCTGTTTCACTCTCTCTCCCTCTTTCTCCCTGTTCTGGTCTTTCTCTGCTGTTCCACCCTTTTCACACTCTGACTGTTCTACTCTCTCTCTCCCTCTTTCCCCCGCTTCTACTCTCTCTACCTCTTTCTCTCTGTTCTACTCTCGCTCCCTCTTTCTCTCCGTTCTTCTCCCTCTCCCTCTTTCTCCCTGTTCTACTCTCTCTCCCTCTTTCTCCCCGTCTTTCTCTGCTGTTCTACCCTTTTTATTGCAGGTTTCTCTCTGTCTCTCTATCTCTTGTTCCCTGTTCTATCACTCTCTCCCTGTTCTGCTCTCTCTTTCCTGCTTTATCCATTTTTGACTCTTTTTCTCACTCTTTACTCACTTTTCTACTTTCACTCTTACTATTTATCCCCGTCTGACTCGTTCTCTACTCTACTCTTTACGTTTTCTTCTACTCCCCATTCTTTTCTGTCTCTCCCTCACTCTCCCTGCACTGCTGTTTTTTCAACTCCTCCCTGTCCTACTATTTTTCCCACGTTCTCCTTGTATTCTAGTGTCTCTCATACATGCCCATTCTATTTTTTCTATCCCTCCCTCTCCCGATTAAACTCTGTCTCTCAGTCTATCTCCCTGCTGATTCTCTTCTCACACTCACTTCCTGCTCATTCTCCGACTCCTCGTTTCCTTCCATCATTCTTTCTTTTATTATGCAGTTCCTTCATTTTAATAATTTCACACATGCCTTTGAAATAGTACGAACATGTCAGTTGTGTGGTTTTGTTTTTACATCATCAGATCATGCAATCTAGACAACACAAGCATGTTACTAACCCTTTAAACCCGAACAGAGCTCTTAAACATCCTTGTGGATTCCTGATCAGTTTGTTTTTTTTCCAGTTAGAGGCTTTGTGTTTAAAACAAAACAGTTTACAATAAAAATGGCATTAACAGTTTCTCTGAACAGAGAACAGAGACGTGTACTGAACTGCCTGAAAAATGCTTTTTCAAGACCACAATACGGTAATATGTAATATTAGGTGATATTAGGTTACAAAAATCACATTAAGCCCTTTTATTGGTAGTTAAAGGCTGAACACTGCCAGACCCTCTCTACAATAAACAGGCTGAGGCACGGGAAGCTGATGAAAGCCATTGATATGGCATGTTTGGAATGTTTTAATGTTTCATTTGTTTGGGTCTAGTTTTGACTGCTGAAGGTAAAGAAACTTGCTAGATAAACTAGTTTAGCTGGTTATTATGATGGCAATAGTTGTCATTCTATTCATTGTTTTAATATTCAGTATAAAACAATGAAGTAACTTGAGCCATCGGTCCTTAAGGATGGTAGTGGTGGCCTAGCGGTAGGATACTTGCCTCTCGACCAAAAGGTTATGAGTTCGAGTCCTACCTTCAGCACCAACACTGGGTTCCTGAGCAAGACCCTTAAGCCCAAGTTGCTCCAGGGAGACTGTTCCCTGTAGTTAGAGAATGGATGTGGATAAGAGTGCCTGCTAAATGAATGTGACTGGCAAATATAAACCTCAGATTAAATATGGCAATGAAATACGAACTTGACTATCCATTCAGTAAATAAACTACAGATCCCATCACTAAACACATATTTCTATAAAAAAAATTAAAAAAAATCTAGGTAAGCAAAGATACAGCCGGACTCATTTGTCTTCTTATCTTATATAACACTACAGAACATCTCTCTCTTGGGTTGTTCATCGCAAAAAGGGTGCTTTGCTCAATCATAAATGAAAGCTTTATGGCATTTCGACCTTTTTTCCCAGCAATTATAACTAGCTTGTGGCCTAGTTAACTGCCACTGAGGGGCAGAGGAAAACACACGTGTGTATGCCCTCACACAAAGAGCTTGCAGTGGCTTTGTGCAACCTAAATGAACATCCAGACTGGGGGGTTTAAACTCGCATAAGCTCTTCAGCCCAGTGAACGTGATCTGCACTCTTATCTGTCTATTATTATGAGGCAAAGTGAGTTATGGCTCAACACATTAGCTTAATAGACATAAGTGGCTAAATTAAATCAATGACCATACAGTTTCAGCACTTCCGTGTGTGTGTGTGTGCGTGTGTGTGTACCTTTGTATTATGTCCTACAGAATTATTAGTACATTTTTAATGGATGAAGGAACGTCTTAGATTATATATTTCCATAAAACATTCCACACATTTTTTTTCTTTCTCTGAAAAATCACAATTACTGGGATTCCTCCAATTATTACTGCCATTGCATGCCATTCCCAAAATAACAGCATGGTCTTTTCTCTGTCACTAAAAGGTCAGATATATCTCAGTTTCAGAGACCAAGCCGAATAACATAGACATTTTTCAGATTGTTCAAAGGGTGCAGATAATTCTGGAGGTCACTGTATGGAAGGAGATACATTTTTCCACTGCTACGTATTCCTGTACTCTCAGATTGCTCAGATTTTGTTTTGTCTGTGATCTGTGATGTGTTGTGACTCTGTGCTTAGGTCAGATTTCCAGTCAGGGTGAGTAACTCGCCCTAAACCAGACAAGGCTACGATCAAAGAACAACAAAATCTGCCAAGGCTTTCTCTATGCACTGTGTTAGAACCAGTGAAGCAGATGTGTTAAACCTGAAGTGCAAGTACCTAAAAAACACAAAAAAAAATTTCATTTAACGTTGGCCGTGTGAACAAAAATCTCAAAATGACTTTGAAAACAATGTTTTTTTTTCTTACAATAAAAGAATATCCCTCTCTTTTGGTTTTGTTTTTTTTTCTTTTTTGTAGTACATTTATGTCACAAATGAAGGTTCCGACTGAGTTTTGGGGAAATGCTGTTTAAAATTATCTACTTGACGTTTTCTAATTCTGATTGGTCTTGACGGAGCTGTTCGTTTGGTTTGGTTAAGCCAACACCCTCATCCCCCACGGTCAAGCTTTTTGTGCTACCCAACCAACAAAATTAGCTCTTAAATGCTCTGGTATTTAATCAGACATACATACTAGACATACTAGAGCTTCACCAGTACGAAACAGTAAATGCAGGCACTTTTTGTAGTTGTTATGAGGCCATTACATGTAGAACCGTTGTACTTATTAATTTTCAGTGGCTTATAATCTTTTCTGTATGTTGTATATTTCAAACCGATTCTCTTCTCCTTCACTGGAGCTAAATACACCAGTCAACTCGATGACATGACGCTGAAAACAATGATATCTTCACACAACTTAAGCTGGATTGAATGACTGTAAATGATTTGTGCTGTAGCTCTTCGTTCATGTTGACAAAGTCCAATCATTCACGTCCCATTGGCCATGTTTACCCACCCCAACTTAGCTTGGGCTGTCTTGTCCGTTCATGTTCCTTCGCTAGTTACTCATTGTCCTCCCAAACAAAGATGATTAGAAAATATCAGGCATGGCAGAGTGGCTGAAGAAGCTGTGAGACATGCTGGAATTTAATCAAACTCTGCTAATCAGATCTGATTGCACCAAGTAAATCTACCTTTCTCATTTCCAAGTGTAATTGGATGGCGATAAGAATATTAATCAGGCTATAATTGGAGATTTCTTACTGTATAATTTGCGAGACAATACAGAATATTTTAGCATAAGTGATACCATAAACCCGATCGCTTCGCACGCCATCATGTGCGCGCGTGTCAGAGTGAGTGATCCCAATTAGACCTAAACCCAACACGTTTGCCCTTCATGGTGTGTAAGGACAGATTTATTGCCCGTTATGTTTCAGTATAAATCTGCTGATAAATGGGGTCATAAAGACTCAGCGAAGGCGGCAGGGGGTCAGTCTGGGTCACAAAGAGGTCAAGGGGTCATGGTGGGTGGGAAGAAGCTTGTAAATGGTGCTCTAGTCAATTAAAACTAAACTGTGCTTCCTCTTTGCCTGTTGCTCTTTTTAGTAAAGATAAATGTCCATTTTAAAGCTTCCAAAACAGCTCTAGACAATTAGATATTTTTTTTAGTTGGGGACCCTTTTCACAGAGAGGAAAAAATGCATGGACCCATCAAAGGTTAAGGCTATTAAAGTTTTGTAAAACTTGTATCAAATATATCAAAATTCACTAAATGGACAAAAGTATTGGGGCGCTGGGCCATTACACCAACAAGGCCTTTAATGACTCTTCAATTATTAGGTCAGACACTGATTCTATTTCTATTCCTGGATGGGGTTGAGGTCGGGGTTCTGTGTGGTCCCCCCCACACCGAACTCGTTCAGCCATGTCTTTATGGAGCTCGCTTTGTGCACTGGGACACAGTGAAGCTGAAATAGAAAAGCTTCTTCCCCAAACTGGGTCCACAAAGATCGAAGATGTCTTGGTCTGCTGAAGCATTAAGACTGGGCTTCACTGGAAGCAAGTGGCCCAGCCCAAGCCCTGCAAAAGACTTGTAGTGTATTAAACTAAAGTCAAGAAAGTCTCCTCTCAGTCCTTACCCATCTGCTCTAGCACATAGTAACTAAAATGTGCTTAATCGTGTGGTTAAGCAGACCATTAAAGGGTTAATCTGAGTCCTTGTGGGGGAAGGAGGCCTCTTTGTGACCTGACCACTTCACACATAATCTCAAACACACACACACACACACACTGGAGGCTCTAGCAACAAAGACAATAAGCTCTCAATTTAGCATTTAAGATGTGCAATCCTGCGAGACCAATTCAGTTTACAGTAAAAGCATGAAAATAATGCTGTCTTGCTCATCATCGTATTATGTTACTTAACCTGCAGCGGCCTGTTCTCTAAATCGATTGTCATGCAATAAAGAAAGACCTGTGCCATTCTGTTGATTTCCTACTTAAATAAAAGTGTAAGAGCTGCTGATTTATTGCCAGAGCTGACTTTATTAACCTCTTGGCCAGCATCTTCCACTGTAATGTGAGCATTCAGACATGCAACACAAGGCAGAATAAGCCTTCCTCTGTCCTCCCCAGACACTTTATTGAAGGCTTTGGCCTAAACATGGTGTATTTCTTCTAGATGGGTATCAACAGGAGGCCTGTGAGCAGTAAGACTGCCTTATACTCAATAACCATTGGTTTCTTGGATCTTTCCTACATCTGGTCTCAGTGCCTCTTTAATTTTCTTATTTATTTACATCTAAACATCACAATCCTGTGCAACACCAAGGATAGATTCCTCCTCCTCCTTATTGTTGTTTACAAAGGATAGGTTCTTCTTTTCATTGCTTTTTAAAGACCAGACAAGCATTTTTCCTCTAGTAGGCTTCCCTTTGTTGCTTGGGTCCAATACAGAGCTTGTTTTGGTTTTTGTTGCTTCTGCTGTATCTCCTGAAGGTTTTTATGATAAACCCATGGACTATTGCTCATCACAGTTTTTATTACTGATCACACATATGTTCATGATACAAGATTTATCACCAATAATCTTTATAATGGAGACAGTAAACAGTGCACTGAATTAATTGCAGACTTATGGGTACACCGAGTAAAGTTAACTATGGGTGAATCACAGACGGTAAATTGTAGAAAGGATTATTTACAGACTATGCAAATCACAGATTGTGTAGACAGGATCAATCACAGAAATTGGAGTAATCACAAACTGGGTAAATCAGACTGGGTAGATCACAGTCTGGGTAAATTACAGAGTGGGTAAACTGTAGACTGGGTTAATCATTGACTGGATCATTTGCAGACTGGGTCAATCAATGTTTTATATCTGTTTCACTACTAAAGCTAGAAGAGGTTACATGTTCATTTTAATGAGATTTATAATATCAGAGCATCTGTGACAGCTCACAATCTGGGCAAATGACAGACAAAGAACATTATATACTAGGTCAATTGTAGTATAAATTGTAAACTGGTTGAATTATTGCCTGGATAAATTATAGACTTAAATCATAATCTAAGTAAACCACAGACTGTTTTAATCATAGACTGTGAAAATCAAAGAGTGGGTAAATAATATACTGGGAAAATCACAGACTGCAGGATGAGTGGATCAATCGGGGATGACGGGGGGGCTTTCCTATGGCAAAATCCTAAAACATGTTTGTTGTAAAAAGTTTATATAAAATAGAATTAAACTAATCAAATCAAATATTATAGTTCAATGTTCTTCTGCTGGCCTCATCCCAGCCGTTCCCCTTCCTTATGTAAATGAGATATGTGGCTGGCATTTTGCCTGACCTTTTCCAGTCATGCACCATTAAGGTCTCCCTGTTGCCCCTTATTTTTAAGCCCTGCAGGACAGTCATACAGAGCCTGTTCACTGACACCAGTCAATACTGACACTGTACTCTGGAGCTTTGAGTCACGAGAGAAGAAAACTGTCGCGCACACGCACACACACTCTACAGACTGGGTTTTTAATCGGCTGAATACATTATTATTCTTGCACATGGCACTCTGCACTCGAGCTTGGCTGCATGGCAGTAACACAGACCCGGGGTCTCATTTATAACCATTGCGTACGGACAAAACGGGACCTAAAAGATGCGTACGCCTCTTTCTACGCAAACGTTGCGATCTATAGAAACAAACTTGACAGCAGAATGTGCGCAAATGTACACCAACTTTGACGTTGCGAACATTTTGGAGAAAGAAAATACGACCGCGGGTGAAGTGGGTGAGCAACAAGGTGAGTGGCATCAGTACATACATAATAATTCCTTGTGCTAGTGTACATACACCGTACATTTTGTACATTTCACTTATTCGGTCACATATTTATAATAGTGAATAAATATATAAGGTGTGTCTATATACACACACAAATATTAACTTAATCTACATTTTTAATGCAGCTGTTAAACTTTAAACGGATAGGCTAAGTGGTGGTCGCGATTATCACAATCATTTGGACAGGGTGTGAAACGATCAGTCGGATTGCTGAAAACACAAATACCGCGATACTTTACACCAAAGGCAGAATGAGAAGAGAACGGGTTTTCAGGGACCATGAAGATTTTTTGGCCCATGATGAAGACTGGCTCATAAACCGATTTAAGTTTCCTAGATATGTGCTGAACTGGGTCCAATATTAGAGAGACCAACCCGACGGAATCGCGCAATCCTGGTACAAATACAGGTACTGACGACTCTGGGGTTCCTTGCAACTGGCTGTTACCAGCGGGAATTAGCCGACAGGTATATGTTATAATGAACAATAAAATGGTGAATTTGTTCTAAATCTTGTTTAGGAAATCTAATTGTGTTTAATTGTATTCCAAGTCTGGGAGATCACAACCATCACTAAGCTTAATAATACCTGTAGTTTTGGATGGGATTATTAAAATGACTAGTAAATACATTAAGTTCCCTTACACTGTGGGAGAACAGGCCAACATCAAAAGGCAATTTGCAGCAATGTCCGGTTTCCCAAATGAAATCGGCGCAATTGACTGCACTCACATTGCAATAAGGGCTCCATAAGAAAACGAATTTATTTACGTAAATAGAAAATTCTATAAATGTGCAAGTTATTTGTGACGGTCCTGACAAACATGGTTGCACGATGGCCTGGTTCAACACATGACTCGTTTATCCTGGAACACAGCAGCGTAGGGAGCTGGCGCTGCGCACGATGGTGACAAAAACATTGTGTAATTTATAACTATGCATTGTTCATCTATTGAATCGTTTTGTTATGAAATGCAGGTGACAGCGGCTTCCCTCTTAAGCGCTGGCTCCTAACCCCTCTCAAACCCCCAGAGCGCACAGGAGCATCGCTATATGCTCGTGCACGCACCATTGTGGAGCGTGCGATCGGCCTACTGAAATGCAGATGGCGATGTTTGGACGCATCAGGTGGCCGGTTGTAATACCACCCCCCAAAAGTGTGCCAAATTATTAGAGCCTGTGCTGTGTTGCACAACATTGCACAGAGGAACAGCATTACTATCCCTCCTGGCCTACCTTTACCACAGCACGAGGACCCTGACCCACAGCCCCGTACCCGGCGTGAAGGCTATCAATTGGGTGCAAGACTCAGGGAAGATGTAATGCATCGTTTGTAAAGACAGCAGCACAAAGGTATATATTTTTTAACAAGATCTTTTAATGTTGTTGAAATATCACAGAACACAGATCTTTTGTTTTAGATCATCCGAAATTACTTCGATTGCTCTAATTGTATCTTTTTGTGTCGCCAAGACAGCCTCAGTCAGGACCCGGCCACTTCCAGAAGCTACATGCACCCAGGACTTGCTGGTGCTACATGCACCCGGGACTCGCTGGTGCTGGCGCTCTTCATCAACCTCCTGCGACTCCTCACCAACCATTGTCTCTGATTGGGGGACAACAAAGCAATTACATTGTGCTTGGTCATGTCAGACTTTTTTTTTCTCTTACAAATGCAAATAAAAACTGCTTACCGGCCATGTCAGTGTCTCCCTCTTTCTCAGACACCACACACACTTGTTTCCCCCAGTACTGAAGCCATCCGGGTTTCCAGAGGTGTTAGCTCCGAAGTGCCCTCACCGCCTCCGGTAGCAGACGCGCTCTTTCGATGCGCTGTGATTCTTTTTTTAATAATCACTTTAAGATCTGACCACTTTTTTTTTTATTTCGGGCACTGTCCTGTTTGCAGCACTGACTTCATTCACAGCATTTGTTATCTGTTGCCACTCACTGCCTTTCTTTTTGTTTGTTACCCGACTACTGTGACCACCAAACAAAATATGTTTTCTGCTTTCCACTTCGCCCACAAGCACATCTATCTCGATTTCGCTTCTTACTTTTCCCTTCGGTTTCCATGGTTTTTCAGGTTTACATCGGCAGCTTTAATATGCATGAGGTGATTTGCATTTACCATATATGGTGGAACGAGGGCTTGTAGAGGGCGGAATATGCGGCAAATCCACGTGCGCACAATCCCAAGTAGAGTGCGATTTATAAAGCGTATATTGCCTGCAGGTGTGCATGTGAACGTTTTTATAAATCTGACTTTTTCTTTGCGTACGTCATTTTCGTCTTTTGAGCGCACGTACACTTTTAGTATGAGTTCTACACAAAGTTTTATAAATGATACCCCTGATCCTTACACAGCTCCTACTGATATGGCCTGAAATGAGCTTCATTGGAAAACAAAACAGCACATTTCTCATTGCCCCTCAGCCAAAGCAGAGAATTAATTAAAAGAACAGGAGGGCAGATAAATAAGTGAGCAGTTCGAGAAACATTATCTGGAACAAGCCAAGCTTGTATTGCTCTTAATCAAACCAGTGCTGTTAAAGGGGCATTGCTGCAGAAAACTGCTGTTTAAACAGTCACATTTGAGGGCTCAGACAAAATAACCTGAAAAAACTTCATTGCTTACGCTTGTTAGTTTTGCATTTATCTCCCTATTCAAGTAGAAATTAGTTCTGTATGGCAGGAACTGCCCAAGGACATGGTGAAATATTGTTGGCTGTTTTCATAACAATAATTTTTATGTATAATGTAACTTTATAACCTTGTTTGTGTTTAACAGCTTGTGTAGTGCACAATAAATATTCTGTTCTTTTCTATTATATTACCAGAATAGAAACTTCCTTGTCCACCCTAGAGGGGTATGCAGAATAGTTTACGTTTATTAGATTCACTTGGACACTGCTGTGAATCTACTGGTGTGCAAAAATTTTTAATTCACATCTTAGCAAAAAACATCAATAAAGCATCTCTTCAAACACATTTTCCCAGCTCACCATGGCCCCACTTCACTGTGAAACCCAATCATTCAAATACTTGATGTTTGCATTAATGTGTGCATCAGTTTCATATCTCATGCTCGAAACATCCTCTTCATGAGACAACCACTAATTGAAACTAGCACCAAGATATTAATGGAAAAGAATGTTTATGCAAGAAAAGGCTTGAGATCGGACCTCCCTTATGCACTGTACCAATGATTTTAGTGCCTTTCATACACTCATTTATTCAGTATTCAAGCTGCTGATCCTTACCAGGGTTGTTGGGTGGGGTGCTGGAAACTATCCCAGTGATCATAGAGTGAAAGTGGTAGGGACTCATGTTGTCAGGTTGCACGAAGGCCGTTCTTCTGTTAAGCAAACAAGCACACAAACAAAACACTTGTTTGAGAAGAGCCTTCATGAAAATAAAAAAAAATCACAGCTTAACAAAAATCATGAATAAAGCCTCTCAACACATTTTCCCAGCTCACCATGACCACACTTCGCCTTGAAACGCAATCATTCAAATACTTGCACTGGATGTTTGCTTTAACTTGTGACTCAGTTTTATATCTCACGCTCTAAACGCTCTATTCATGAGACACCCACTAAAGGGTAAGACAGCTTTGTCACTTTGTCTACTTCTGTGTGGCCAGAGCTGCCAAGTTCATGGCCAAAGTTGCAGAGGATTGGACAGACTTATAAGGTCATTTGTTTTATTTCTGCACAGCATTGGGTCTTTCAGTGTTGCCTCTTTACGTAGGCACCTAACTAGCCCTTCTTCTGAAATGGAAATCAACTGGGAAATTTAATGAAGTATTTTTACATAACATTGATATCTAATGTAACTTAATGAGCTTGTTTGTGTGTTTGTTTGACTATCAGCTTTTGTTGGTGTGAGTGGAAGTGCACAATAACAATATATTCTATTCTATTATAGTCTTTGTAGTCTGTTCTATTCTGTTACCAGAATAGAATGGAACTGAATAAAACAGAATAGAATAGAAAATAAAGGAATACATTAGAAGTTTATTGTACAAAAAATCCATTATTATATTAATGTGGATACTGTACAATCTTGGTTTGTGGCCTTTGAATGATGAATGACGTTGAGCTGGTAGTGAGCAATGCAAGACCAAATAAGTTCACATCTTCCCAGAAAGGCACCAATAATGAGGATAAACACATTAATAAATAACTGTAGCTTTCTTCATGCTGACAAATTGTGTACAAACACCACAAAACTAAATAATATTTTAACTGCTTACTTACCTACAAAGACGAAGATCCAAATCCCCTCCATTTTTGTAAGTCATGCATATTATTATCATATAAATTGTGACGTCTGTGGGTGGCTGCCATTAAAGGCAGCCTTTAAGTTTAGTCACTTTATGTTCAGGGTTTAGTTTATTTCAGGGTGGCTGTCGGTGAAGGCAGCCTTTTGAGTTCAGTTTATGTGTCAAGGGTTTGTGTGTAATCTGCAGGTAGACTCTGAGCTTGTGAGGAGCTTGGAGGCACCTGGTGATTACACACAGGTGTTCCAGTTTAGAGTGCTCCGGGCTTAGAGCTCAGGCGGGAGCAGCGTGAGTGCTTGAGCCTCCTCGGCTGGGCTCATTAGAAGCTGTGTGTGTGTGTGGCGCACTGTGATTGGTGGAGAGACTGGCTAAAGTCTGGTCGATCCAGAGTCACAGGCTGCGGCCGAAATCGCATACTACGTACTACATTTGAATTAGAACGTACTGCTCTGCCATTAAAACAGTACGTTCTATACAGTATGAATGAGGACTAGTGATGGGCAGATGCAGCTCCGAAGCGCGTATCAAGTATAAGGGGGCGTGGCAGACGAAGCCTCGCTTCGAGGCGTGTATCGGCTAAGCAGA
>JBBPDB010036867.1:0-11571 GCA_037974465.1 Brachypetersius altus | reverse complement strand
ACACCAAGATTTCTTACCTTCTTAGAAGGGACGATAGCCGAGTTCCCAAAAGAGACGGTGAGATCATGGCTTGGTGACGGGCTCCCTTTGATGAAGAGGAGCTCGGTCTTGCTGGGGTTCAGCTTGAGGTGGTGGGCCGCCATCCAAGAGGAAATGTTGGCCAGACATCCAAGAGGTAAAGAGGATAGAACAGATGAGGAGAGCAAGAGTAGAGATAAAGAGGAGAGATTCCTGCGGGCAGATGTAGGTGCTGCATGCAGGGGAAGAGATGAGGAGGTCTGAAGAGGGAATTTGAAAAATAGAAGATGATGGTCAGAGACGTGTAAAGGAGTAGACAGGAACTAAACCACAGTAAACTGGAGCTGCAGCCCAACAGCTGACGCACCAACTGACGGCCATGCAGGACACAACACATACAGACCAGCGACAGGTTTCATCAAGAAAAATAATACCAAAAAAAACGTTTCATTGGTGTGAAACCAAAAAATGTTCATAAAAATATGGTTCCTCTCCTAATTTCAGCCCTTCAATAGCATTACAGTTGTATACGGCTTTGGTCAAAAACGCGAAACAGAGCGCCTTAATTGTTAATTAAGTACCGTTTAAATAATCATTACTATTATGTGTTTGTAAGATATGCACAATAAAATACTTTTAATATTTTGTTGTGATTTAACACTAACTATGAGGAGACTGAGGGAAGAGCAGGAGAGAGAAGATACATCAAAATGAGAGGCAGCAATGAAGAACTAAGGGCAAGAAGATCAAGCTGCCCAGGGGCGGCAAGGGCCTGAGTTTGTATCACGGCGCGCAATGGGGATGAAGGGTGGTTTGTATCACCAAAAATATTCACCAGGAGCAGCCATTGATATACAACACCAAAAAACACACATACACACACACAACCAACAAACACACATTCTTGCTGTTTGATGCTGTAAAAGAAATCTTTATATTTTACACAACCTCCTGACAGGCGTCACAGCAACTCCACCATTCGTTCCTGCAGAGCTGCTGTTCTGGTTTCAGCCTTTATAAACTGATTTTATTCTCCTTATTCATTCAGCACTATATGGCACTTTAACCATAGCAACCCCAGCTCATAATACAATCGTCCTCTTAAACGAGTCAAAGTTAAATGACACCAGCATCAAGGTGAACATCGTCTCTCTGATGAGGAGATATCTAGGAAATTAACATCTTTATTTTAATAAATAAACTCACAACCAAAAAAGAGATGTCAGGCAGTCATTGTCTGTTTCACCATTGGCCTGAAACTGCTGCTCTGAAACTGCAGTTGTGCAGTCAGGCGGTGAAACCAAGGCAAATACAGTTCACAAAACAAAGTAACAGACTGTCAATTTTTTGTGCGAAACACTGGCAAACAAGCAATGACTGGAACTGTTAAAACTCCCCCACGGAGCTGTCAACACACTTCAGTGACTGGATCACCAATCAGAAACTGAGAGATTTGACTGAAAATCTACATTCAAGCTTTCACTACAGGACACAACTTCACTACCGTACACTCTAAAGCTCAGTTTGCCCATGTCTCTCGACTATCTCTTCATTTCTAACCACCATCACGCAGCCTAACTCTGTTCTATTTTTCTTTTTATTGTTATTTTTTTTCTTTTATTAATGTTTCATTTAAATTTTCATATTTGTATCAAATTATTGTATTCAGTTCTCCGACTGTTTGTTTTATTATGTTATTTAACATTTAATAGTTTAGACTAACTAACTTCTTTATTCTTCATATTTTACTTTTATTTATGTTTTATTTGATATGGGCCCCCGAACTCATGAAGACATGTAAGAAAGCCTTTTTCTTTTCCTTCAGAATCAATCAGCCAGGTGGGCTTCTCTAATTGATTCTTAGTAGACAGTTTGGAAATAATTGATTTCCCACCACAAGCAGTAAAGTATGGATTAGTGACATAGGCGGAGGCCGTGGAAAAAGGGATTAAGGTAATTTATTGTTTTAGGCAATTTGGTGTCAATTAGCATGCAGCCAGTGGTGAGAGAGAGCGGCTGGGACGGGGCGAGATAAGTTACGTTACTGTCCCGTGGGCCATTATCTCCTTCTGTGTGAATCCATTGTCCATGCATTAATTACTGTGACTCAAACACTTGATCCTGAGGGGAGATTAGGACTAAACCCCACCGCCCCTTCACTCCAGATGGATTATCTCAGTCTTAAAGGGCCCATACTAGGGAAAACTGACCATACTTTTTTAAAGTGAAGTAGTGCATCTTATTCACACCCAAGTGGAAGCCAGGTAAGTGTAGATTGTCTAGGTCAGCGAAGGACTTTTACTGTAGACTGTGGGTATATATATATATTAGAGGTGGGCATAGATTAATTTTTTTAACGCCGTTAACCCCCGTATTCACTCAGAATTTCTGCAGTAAAAGTCTTGTATACACATAGGCAGTCTACAGTAATAGTAATACTTAGGCCCATAGCTGAAAATTCCCATTTTAATTATGTGCAAATTATTCAGTGAATCGGATCTCAGGTTAAAAAACAAGAGGATTTCAATGAATAAAGTTGCAGTGATTGTTTTATCTCTTCTGAAGAGAGTCATGTGAGTATGTGTGCGGAGTGAAGAGCTGCGGTGTAAAATTCGAGAAGGTTAATCCTGATTAAGACTTTACGCTCGCCGGGTTCCGTAACAACCCGCTCTCATAAAGAACTCATGCAAATAAAAAACTCCTCACCCAACAAAACGGCTTTCTTACCTTCAAGCTAATTAATTCAGTCTGCGTTAATCCGGAGCTCAGCTGGGAGAACAGGAGCCGGGAATGGAGAGAGACGTCTTCAGGTGGCACCAGAGAGCAGGAAGAAAACCCAGAATGCTTTTGTTGTTGTTTTTCGATTCGCAGAGAACAGACCACAAACAAACAACATCAGTCAGGTTATGTTTGCTGGTTATCTATTGTAGAAGATGCTGGATCATCCATGAGTGGCGGGGTGCATGAAGGAGTTACTCCCAGCTACCTTAAAGTAGGCATAAATAAATAAATAAAATAAAATGCTCAACAGTTGTACAAAACATGTTTAGAAGTTCAAATTGATATTGTTTGAGTTTTTAAAAAGAACGATCTTGATCACAATGTTCCTCCAGGACCACAACATTCTTCCAAAACAACAACATTCCTCTAATACCACAATATTCCTCCAGTACCAGAACATTCCTCCTGTTCCACAACATTTCTCCAGGGCTAAAATGTTCATCCAGGGCTAAAACATTCCACCAAATCCACACTGTTCCTTCAGGACCACAACATTCCTCCAGAACCACAATGTTCCTTTAAGACCACAACATTCCTCCAAGACCACACTGTTCCTTCAGGACCACAACATTCATTCAAGACCACACTGTTCCTTCAGGACCACAACATTCCTCCAAGACCACACTGTTCCTTCAGGACCACAACATTCCTCCAGAACCACACTGTTCCTTCAGGACCACAACATTCTTCCAAGACCACACTGTTCCTTCAGGAACACAACATTCCTCCAAAATCACACTGTTCCTTCAGGAACACAACATTCTTCCAAGACCACACTGTTCCTTCAGGACCACAACATTCCTCCAAAATCACACTGTTCCTTCAAGACCACAACATTCCTCCAAAATCACACTGTTCCTTCAAGACCACAACATTCCTCCAAAACCACAGTGTTCCTCATGTACCACAATGTTTCTAGAGAACCATAGCTTTCCTTCAGTATTACAACATTCCCCCGGGAACACGATATACCTTTAGAACCAAAACATTTCTGTAGGAATACATTATTTTATCCAGGAACACAGCATTCCTCCAGTACCACGTTCCTCCAAGACCACAGCATTCATCCAAGACTGCAATGTTCCTCCAGGACTACAATATTTCTCCAGGAACATGATGCAATAAACAGGCACATCACAAGACTACACAGGGGCATGCAGGACTGGAGTATCCAGAGTGTAAAAAGAGAGTGTGCTGGAAAAAGACAGGAGCAATAATCCAGTATTCCAGAATGGGACATCGTCCAGCATAGCTGACAGGAGCAGTAATAGGACGAATGAGAGTGAACACAGTATTCCAGGACAGGACGCCATCCAGCACTGAGTTATAGACTTTCAAAAGACGAATTATTGGCCAAACGTGTCGCTGATGTTGGCCGAGGGAGTCGGAGCCGGCCCCCCTCCCGCTACCGAGGGGCACTTCACACACTGCGTTTACGCTCAATTATGTGTCTCGCTGCTGTAATGTTGCAGTTTCCTTTGAGATCAATAAAGTTTTATGCGTCTTAAATGTCAAAGGGACACATTTAAAGCTATAAATTTTGTGGCAAAACTCAAACTTAGCGTTTAAATTATTGAATTTTTTTTCAGTTTCCACTTAGGCGGTTCCCGCAGAGATTTTACGCGTCTCTCTTCAGACTGATTTATTTTTCGGTGGAGATGCACATAAACGTGCGGGCGCCGCGGGGAAGGGGTTTACGAGTCAGCGTCGCACACGAAGGCGGTTCATTTAGGTTCTAATAGTAATTAAACACAACAATAATCTGGATTTTACTCTATCATTTATTATTTGACGTTCAGAGAAACCAAAAGTCAACCCACTTTATAAAAGTATAAACACCTTTTTTTTTTAACAATCCATCTTTAAAATATTGCACAGTCAAGTGAAGAAAGAAAGAAAAAAGTCTTTTCAATTTTCTCTACATTCTGGCATTAAGCTTACACTGCATTAAAGGAGAATTCAAAATTCCCTCATAATGCAGTGTGTGTGTGTGTGTGTTTGTGTAGACAGAGTTCAGTGTGTATTTGGTATGAAACGTTTTACTGTAGAAACTCTTTCTTTACAGTGGAGGTGAATGGAACCAGATGTCTCTAACACTACTATAGTGGAGGTGAATGGTCTCCAACACAAATCCAGCCATTTTACTCTCTGTCCCCCAGTGAAGCTCCATGTGTCTCTGAGTGTTTATATGGATGTTGATGATGTAAAATAGTGAATCTAAACTAAAGCTCTTTTCTTTGGGGACTATTTTACCCCAGGATGCCCTGCATGTATCCCTCCAATGTGAACAGGTTTAGTTTTAGGACCAAAATCTTCTCAGAACTCTGGTAGAACAATGTCTCAGGCGTCAGGCAGCGCAACCAGAACCATTTGATGAATAACTTTCTGTGAGGAGCTTTTAGAGGCAGACATCTGATTCCATTCACCTGCACTGTGAACGGTTCTGATTCAGGGAGTTTAACACCAAAACCACTCAGAACTTCTGTGTTTAAACACTTCATTTTTGAGGAATATGATGGATTTCCAGTTAGCTAGCTAGGTTGCTTACATTAACATGGCTGGCAGCCTAACAGTGTTGCGTCTCTGACCTCCTCAGTAATAAATGAGTTGTTTTTTCATAATTTTTCGGGGCTGCTCTGCCCAAATTGCTGTAAAAAGCCCTGAAGTCCGATCTCTCGGGTGTGAACTCGGAGTGAAGACTCTCTGGGCCAGCAGAGGAGGGGGAGTGTTTCCCCTGTCTGGTGAGAACTCTTATCTAAATATGATTAAGTGAGCTCCAGCACTGCGGGCGATGAATGTCAGCTTGCAGATTGGAGCTGAATAAAGTGGATCTCGGACCGAGAGACTTTTTCTTCCTTTTCTTTTTCATCCATGCAGACGACACACTCACTGTTACCTCTCAGACCATGAAGATACAGCACTCACCTTTAACAAGCGCTGGTAAATGTCAAGCTTCAATTTGACAGGGACACTTTTCTGACAGGGGCCGTTCCACAGAGCGTCAGCAAAACCAGCCTCTAAATCCTCGCTGTCAAACCACGAGCACAGGCACTCACTTGTCATGCTGCTTTCACTGACAGAACAGAACTTATACAGTTTAAATAAAATTAACACCAAATTTATGTAGAATTTGTTCCGAATGTATCCAGGATTTCTGAGGAATATATACAGAAATTATCAAAAATATATGGAAAATGTACTAAAAATTTATCAAACATTTATACAGAATTTACAAAGAATTTATACAAAACTTACATAGAATTTGTGCAAAATGCATACAGAATTTCACCCTTTACAGAAAACTTGTACAGCCTTTATACAGAATTTCTTTCTGCATTCTTTACCATTTCACCTTCTTCCTTTACTCTGTCTCTGCATAAAATAATACAAATGTGGACATGGGTCATTGCAGGCCATTTAAATTGAAATCAACAAAACTTACATTCACTCATTTCCCATTGACTTCACTCTGACGCATCAGTTCAGCCTTGGTTTATTTCTAAAGAAACATTTTACAGACTGTGCAGCACTCAGACCATCCTCTTCACACCCAGCTTTACATCAATCAGGAGAAGGTCAAGCTGACACAAGATTTTATTCATTCAAAACTGTCTCACCACAGTTTAACAACAACCACCCAGAGAGAGAGAGAGAGGACAGTTATACTGAGTGATGGGGAGAGGGAGGGCCACCCTACCCACCCAGAGAGAGAAATGAAGAGCCAGTTATGTCTCAGTCTTCTTGACATGGATGGCTGAGGGATCTCCAGTGATTTAAACTAGTAACCTGCTGATGTTAGGACCCACAGTATGTTGGTTGTACCCTTAGAATCATATTTTTAGACACATGTCTCAAGTATATTCGTCTGGGATTGCAGTTCATCGCTTTCAAACTAGAGGGAGCCAGTGAGTGAGAGTTGAGACACCTGGACTTCCTGCACCTGTGACTCATAATTGGGCCAGTAGATGATTTTTCCTGCCCTGGGGATCTTTAATAAAATGGTTTTCTTTATCGGTGTTTCACAGCTCTGCTGCTCTAAAGAGATGCCCCGAATATGACACGTTTAACTCGTTTCCTCTTTACTTTTGTGTCCTACTGTCACTTTACCTCTTCCATCCTTTCAATCTTAGACCCAACCAGTTACAGCTGTGTCCTCCCAACAACAGCAGCTGCTCCCAAAGCTCTCGATGACATTACGTTCCCCTTCAAAAAGACACACATTCATACAAGCAGCCTCAGACACACACCTGAGCTGCCTCGTTTCTCTCTCAGGAGCTTCTAAAATGTTTAAAGGTGAGATTTCCAAAAAGATTATGTGGATCATCCACTCACAAAAGGAAGAGCAACCTCAGAGGAAAAGGACAGAGTTTGGAAAAATGACTGAAATATAGGCAAGAACATGGGACTGCTAACAACCGCGCAGGAATCCCCCATCAGATATGCACCATTTCTTCCATTAAAACAATATAATACAAGAAGTTTTAATGTAAAATGCATACGATGCTTGGGATAGCTTTAAGTGTTCAATCACTAGGGGTCCAAATTTGGGATGGGGTCACAAATCAGGAGGCTGTAACCCAAACATAGCAAAATAAACATAAAAGTTGTTACAAATATGCAATTAGAGTCACCATGCTGTGTATATATCAATATTAAAGCACAAAAATAGTATTACTAATAAGGTGTCACGGTCAGGGCCGGTAGCCCTGCTAACCCCATGCCTTTTTCTGTTCAGTTCTGTTTCCTTAGTTTCCCCCATGTGTATTGTGTATCCCCTGTTGTAGTGTTTGGTTTGGTTCTGTCTGTGTCCCATGTATTATGGTCCCCCTGTGTCATGTCTCGTCCCCATGTGCCCGTACCTTTGGTTCCTGTCTCGTTCCCTTGGTGTCACGTGTCCTTAGTTCCCCACCTGTTTCCTGTTTGTGCTCCCCAGCTGCCTCGTGTCTCCCTCATTATCCTATGTACTTAAGTTCAGTCCTTGTCCTGTGTTCCTCATGTCTCCATCGCCTCGTTTCTGTATGTTTCCTGGTCCCCGTCTGGTTCCTATTTTTCTGTAAGGCCCGCGTGCCGGTTTATGTTCTGTTTATTTTCTTTTGGATTAATAAACATTGAGCACCAGCATGCCTGCCTGCCTGTCCCGTCCCTGCACACTTGGAGGTTAATCAGAGTGTGGGCTTCGCGGCCCGCACTCTGACATAAGGATAATAATTTGCATGTTTCTATATCTAGTACAGAGACTTAAAATATCATAGTAATGAATGTGATAAACAGGGAGATGAAGGACTATTAGCTGTTACGGCATTACTGTCAACAAATGCAGAAAATACGGTGACATCCAGATGGGATTTTCTTTATGCATTCAGTGGTGAACACGGAGCCAACAGCTATTAATCCATTCAGACTGTAATTACGGTTCTAAACGAGAAGATTTGTAAATATCTGACGGCCCTTTCACAACTCTGTCGGAACAGTCTGAGTAACGGTGAGAGGCTCCGGTGAGAAAACTGCAGGGTTTGTTTCAGACAAACTAAAGCTCCTTATGAGGACATGAAACAATAATAACTTATGAGTAATGTTGACATGAAAGAAAGGTAAGCCTGTTTCGGTGCCTCTGGGTGGCAAAATAAGCACAGAAGACTAAGACAGTCAAAATAAACAAACATAGAAATTAGAAAAACATCCATCCATCCATTTACTGAGCTGATTATCTTAACTTGGACGAGAAATACTGTAAAACAGTGTTAGGCTTCATGCATGTGTTTGGAAGATATACAGGTTAAACAGACAGATGTTTATTCAGTAGAACCATATTTGTGTTTAAACTCTATTAGTTGTGGTCTCACTGCTTTGAGAAACAAAACTGTTAAAAGTCCAACAGATAATGATCCAATCAGGATGTTCGTCTCTGTGGTATCTAGGTAAACATAGCTAAGCGAGCTCTTCCATTGGTCGGGCCTTCAGGAGCTGGATTGAAGTTCTACCATGTCGGATTAACCACCAACATCATTAGGAAAGGGAATCAGCCAATCATGTTCTGATCTACAGTGGGTGAGGCCAGATATCATGAGGGGAAACATCACTCTATTCCTTCTGGAGGTTCTAGATCTGTCACTGGGAATGTGTGCCCTGTGTCTAGGCCCTAGACAGTAGTTGTCTATCAGACGGTATAAATGTAAGAGTGGGAAAGTGTGTGGGTAGGTGTGTGGGTGGTGTCCCAGTGGGTAGGATACTTGCCTCTGGACCAAGAGATCATTCGATTCCTACCTTCAGCAACATGTTGTAAACGCAAATGCAACGTTGTTAGCTTGGTGCTAACATGCTACTAGAATTCCATAGAGGTGCTAGCAGTAATTAGCATTAGAGGCGTGTTTTCTCACCTTTTTGGTTGTGTTTAACCAAAGGCCGAGCTTTTAATCACAGTTGAACACAACTACATGAAACTTGAGTGGGTACAGCTTTATGGACAGTTAAAAGATATGGTTTTTGTTTAAATGTTTGTGACAAAGACAAAAATGACACAAGAAAGTAAGAGCATGTGTTTTCAGTCCTGTTGGAAAAGCATCCTTGGTCTCTCCTTGTTTAGAGACTATAAAGTATGTGTGTGTGTGTGTGTGTGTGTGTGTAAAAAAGTTAAATAACATTTATCAGTGCATTATTTGATAGTGTTGATATTCTTATACTAAAACGTCTAAAAGGGTGAGATACTGATATCGATATTGATATCAATATTGACGCTGATGATAAACTTGTCCGAACTCATCCCTGTTGCTGCAGAAGGTGTGTGTTTTCGAAGGGAGGAGGTGGGAAGTTGTCATGAAGCTCCTCGATCAAGGCGAGAGCCATCAAAGAGTTCCTGTTGCCAAGGATCTGCTTCCTGACGTTGATGTTTAGAGTAGGGGGGGGATAAAGCAGACGGTTGCCGTGGCAACAGCCTGCCGGAGGCTGAGGGATGGAGACAGTATAGAGATGTCCGACGCCTTTACCTTCCGCGGCAAATGAAGCCCGACCTGTCCGGACGTTCTCCCGCTGTTCTGATCAGGCCCTCCGCGGCCGGGCCGCTCACCAACACCGCGACCAATCAGAGCGCTGGCCCAGACAGCCGAAAATATTCCACCCCCACTGCACGCCTCACCGCCCTCGCCCCGACTGCACGGACAGACTGATTTTTCTCTCCATCACCCTGAAGACTCAGACAGCTCGGCTCTCCTGCGAGTAATGAGGCTCAAACCGTCCGAATCATATTATTATTATTGTATTTCACCAAAAGCTGACATTAGTAAATAAATAAGTAAGTAAGTGAACATTATTATCATTCATACAATACAAACAGGGGCATCAGAGGGAGGGGTCTGGTAAAAATAACATTTTAATGCATTTTCTGCATTCTGTTATATTTTAACAGGTTGCTTAACACCTAATTGTACCTACAAAAGTGACTTAATGACTGTTTTAGAGACAGATTCAATAATTCAACAAGAACTCACTCAACTAGTTCAGATATTCATCAGCCATTAATGTTACACAATTTATCACCAACAATGACTTTACGGGTGCATTTTACTTTTTACTTTGTTTATTTGTTTTTTATTTAATTTAGTAACACAACATTTCAATTGGAGAAATTTTAACGTATGCCCATTGTTTCTGGAGAGCAAATATTACAAACATTGTTCATCAATGAAGAATTCCCCAGTTTTACTGTATAAGTGCCTATATAAAGCAAAGCTTATTTAATTATTAATTATTATTTAATTTTTTAGTTGAACATTCCTGAAACGGGTCCTAGGGTAGCGGTTTCCACTGTTTTCCTGCACAGTGGATCTGAGTTACTGATTCAGGATCAGCGTGTCTGTGCCATTCACTTCACCTGCAGGCGGTGAGTTGGAGGATTTCCAGTGGTGTGTGTTTCTTTTGCAAAACAGAGCTGCGTGAACTAATATTTTATTAGTTCAATGTGGGGGGGTGGGGGTCCAAATTATGAATTTTGAAGGGAACATGCCCCTTTCAGATGGCAGCAACGCCCATGCATACAGAATTACAATAACGGATGCTCGGCTGAACAAAACTGCATTTCTCCAGAAGCAACAGTCTGCCCTGAGTCCCCTTGTTTGAAAACATCCAGAAAAAATATATATTTATTGCCACAAAAAATCTGTGTGTGACTAAATCTGCGACTCCTGATCTGTGTAAAACTAGGGGGTTACTGTGTAAATATAATGTAAATATAATATATTATTGCACTTTATTAACATAATGTAAACAGGAACCAAATTGTTCAATGTAATGTTAAAGCAATTAATAATCATTTATTATCATCTCAACAGCTATATTATTATTATTATTATTATTATTATTATTATTATTATTATTATTAATAATAACAACAATAATAACAACAACAACAATAATAACAATAATAATAATAATAATAATAATAATAATAATAATAATAATAATAATTGCTATTTTTACTGTTTATATCATTTGAAGATTCCACCTGAAGAACCTTCCAAAAAGAATCATGAAAATAGAAACTTACCTGAAAAACAGAGAATTAATTTTGGTTCCTCAGATGTTTGTGTCACACACACATACTCACACACACACATACACACACACACACACACAAACAAACAAATATTATACGCAGGGACGTCACTAGTACTGAAAGACAAAGGGGGTTTAGCCCCCAGGGATGTAAGAAGGAATCAGCGTGTATAGAGGGCTGAAAACTTTCCACCAAACCTTTCCTTTCACTTAAGGAAACAAGTA
>JBBPDB010036856.1:0-11572 GCA_037974465.1 Brachypetersius altus | reverse complement strand
ATACCTGTGCAGGTGTCTCCAAGTGTTTCTCTATACCTGTGCAGGTGTCTCCAGGTGTTTCTCTATACCTGTGCAGGTGTCTCCAAGTGTTTCTCTATACCTGTGCAGGTGTCTCCAGGTGTTTCTCTATACCTGTGCAGGTGTCTCCAAGTGTTTCTCTATACCTGTGCAGGTGTCTCCAGGTGTTTCTCTATACCTGTGCAGGAGTCTCCAAGTGTTTCTCTATACCTGTGCAGGTATTTCCAGATGGTCTGAATGAGTTTCTAGTTGTCAGGTTTTGAAGTGTTTGGGGTCCGAAGTTCTGAACTCACCTGCAATTTCTGGTTTATTTCTGAAATACTGATTTTTTTTTTCCAGGATTTTAACAGTAAAAAAGCTGCATGAGTGACTTCAGACTTCAGTCCCATTGCACAGAGTATGCCCACACCATTACACATTAATGATACATCTGTAGATATTAAAATAATTGATCAGAGTTGTGCATGTGCCAGGTGCAGCTGGTGGCCTGGTAGTTGGGGAGTTGCCCCTGCGATCAGAAAGTTGTAGATTCAAATTCCAGGACTGCTGGTGGCATCACAAGAGGTATCCTTGAGCAAGGCAATGTCTCCACACACTGCTTCCTGGGTGCTGTGATTCTGGCTGCCCACTGCTTCACATGGTGAAAGGGTTAAATGGAGATGAAGAAGTTCACAATTGGTCCCTTTACTCGCTTACACAGTTTACTAAAGTTACTACAGTTTACACATACAAACAAACAAACAAACAGAAAGACAGACAGACTCACGGTGTAACCCACCTTTTCCCGGCGCGTGGTCTATCGTTTATAGTTTAAAACCCGAGCGCGCGCTTCATCAATAACTCCATCACGGCGCGCGCTGTTTATTTTCGGTTCCACCGAGAGGCATGTTTGCTGTCGTCACTTCCTCTTCTTTCCGGAAGCGCGCAGGAAGTGTGAGGTGGCTGTCGCGCGGTGAAGATGGTGAGAAAAATCCCCCTTTCTCTAATTTTACAATGTAATAATTAAAAACTTAAACCTTAAACTCTTCAAACTCTCTGAACTCGCAGTATTCCCTCCGTTGTACTGTCTTCTTCCAGTTCCGTCTGTGTCGCGCGCTGCACGAGCGGCTAACGGCTAATCCTACTTCTGAATCTTACCTGATTTTTGGCTTTAAGACAGCTTAAACACTTTCAACGGTTTTATTAGCTCTGGTGCGGTTCGTGAGGCTTGTTTTGAGAAGCTTTTCTCCAGAGAGACGTTCAGGGGGCTCTGGAGTCTGGAACCTCTCTCATCACTAAAACCAGTAAATACAGACTCAGTTAAAGAGCTGGGGAGAGAGAGATACACAGAGAGGAGTGATAACAGAGAGAGAGGTGTGTGTGTGTATATAACTTGCTTGTAGAAGATGTAGCATCAAAGAATAAGGTAGAATGTTACAGAATGAAACACAACCCTAATTGATAAAGAAAACTAACCTTTTTTTATTAATTGTACACTACACACCTACACAAAAGGTATGTGTATATACTATATATTTGAACAAAGTTGACAACTGAACCACAGTAAATACAGCTGGAATGGAAAAAAATAAAGCATCCAACCAACTTTACACCACAGGTCCATAACAGTGGTTATAAAACAGCAATACCACATTAAGCAGACAAATATACAAACGTGAAAAGGTTGTCTTTACAATGTAGTTACGAGTTTCCAAAAAAAGACTACTCAAGTGAAGTACGGATACTCAAAAACTGTATTTATGTACAGTACTCAAGTAAATGTACTTCGTTACTGTACACCTCTGTATGTGTGGGTGTGTGTGTATATAGTGTGTGTTGAATGGAGGTTTTGTCTCTGTAAACTGTAATCTGCTGCTATATCATTATATTATGTCACACACTATTTACACGGCTGATCTGCTAGTCCTTTTTCATTTGTTTTTGTTATTTTCTTTTTTTATGCTATTTGATGTTATTTTGTATTTTTTTATTTTTGCATGCACTGTTGTTGCTTGCCTTATCTTTATACTTCTTGTTGCACTGAGTATTCTCATTCTTTCATGTCTTACAAGGTGAGTTGAAGGTGTGATGGATCAGTACAATTGATCATTAATATAACCCCTTTTTTTTTTTTCAGTCTGCGATTTTTAACTTCCAGAGTTTACTGACCGTCATCTTGCTGCTCATCTGCACCTGCGCCTATATCCGGGCCCTGATGCCGACCCTACTGGACAAGAACAAAACTGGGTCTGTACCAGAAACACACTCTTATACACACACACTTTTATCAGCCTCACTGTTTGCTGCCTGTCCAGTCGTGTTCTGCCTCAGACCCACACCACTCAACCCAAATTCTATAAAGATCTCCACAGCTGATTGATTTACCAAATTGGAACATTAGTTCTAAAAGTGAGTCTTTTTGAAAAATTTTTTGTGTGATTTCCCCCAGAACCACCCCCTTCTTTTTTAAAAAAAAGGATCAGTCATATTTTAAATCTCTCATGTCCTGCATTAACCTCCAATCATTTTAGCAAACGTCTTTTTTACTCCAGACTTCTGGTATTGCGTCCCAGAAAACATGACCTTCATCTGACAGTAGAACTCGAATGATTATGGTTCCAGTTCCAGACTCCAGGCAGGAGGTTTTTCCAGAGAGCTGGTTGACCACGGTGGGGTCTTGATTATAGTTTAGGAGACTCTGTGACCTCAGGATACAATGATATCCTGCTGTTTTGCGACTGTGATCCTAAAACACCAAAGCTTATTTTTTCTTCTGTTTACTTACGGTGTCAGTAATTCTGGAGCACCCATCCACACAGATCTCCTGCGTACCAAACAAGGTGACGGAGTTGCTGACATTAAAGCGATATAATTATGCCTTAAAAAAACATGTTGGTTTCTGACATTTTGTTTATTCCATATTTTTTCATGAGAGCTTGAATATTGTTGTTAAATATGAAAGCTTAGACAATGCCATTGTTTATTCTTGGCTTCAGTTTCTTCTTCCCTGAGATAAATTCTACTGGTCTGTGTTTGTTTTGGGGTGAAGTCCTTAAAGAAAATACTTCTTCCAGTTTGAGGCAAAGGCCAGAAGATCCTGCCACATTTGAGGATGTCTGAAGGTCTGAGAAGGAAATGAAGGGGATTATTTTCAGCTGCTGATGGGATCTCAGCAAACAAAAGTGGATTAATAAGAATTATGAGTGTTCTTGTAAGGACTGTAGACGTTCTCTGAAACTTTAAAATAGTCTTGGTGTCTGTTGCACTGTTTATTTCCTACTGACCCACCACTGTCTGTCCATTTGTAGAGAAATGTCTCTGAAGAAAGTGTAATGTTTTCCTCCCAGTAGGTCATCAGTCTGTTTTACAGGCTGTAGAGTTTATAGACTGTTTCTTTTTATCATTTTTGTTCTTGTCATGCATTTAGACTCACTTTGTTTGTACAGATCTTTGTGGAGGAAGTTGATTTAATGATTCCACTGTGAACTGATTGAACATTTTAGCATCTCTTCCTTTTGATCTCGCAGTGTGAAAGGGATTTCCTCCCAAAACCTTAATGTTCCCTCATAAAGGAGAAACTTGAGCAGGGAAGTTGGAAAAGTTACAGAGAAGACTTTCATTCTCAAAAAGCTAAATAGGGCTTTATTTATAGTGGCAGTTTCAATTGTTGGACTCTGAATAGCTGTTTTTCAGTGATTATTCTGCACGCCAGATTTGACTCGCCTGCTGATCGCTGGAATTGTTGGGTGTGTTTGAAACTCCTGGACTAGATCAATGAAATATGAGTTGAATCATCACAGAAGTATCTCAGTCTGGTGTTCTGTGATCATTCAGGATCCTCACTCAGGCTGAAGAGTTGCTGGACTCAAACTGTTGGTGTTTTTCTGTAACTAAACTGAACTTTCTCTCTCTTTATTTCCCACAGATTTCTGGGAATATTCTGGAAATGTGCAAGAATAGGTATGTTACACTGTGAGCTAAGATGGTGGTTTTTTTAAAGATCATTCAGCTTTGGGTTGTCCAGATTAATTTCAGTACTGAAGTGCTTATTTTTGTCCCTTTATTTAGTATTCAGAAGCCTAGTCTTTTGTTAACCCTTTAGGCCCCATCAGAATTCAGGGACTAAATTATTTCTCACTGTTTTAAACAAACATTTGATCGTAAAACCAGGAGAACAGTAGATATAACTTTACAGTGGCTGATTTTAAGCTTAAATAAATTAAGCTTAAGTCATGCTGCTTCTTTAAAATATTAAACTGGAAAACAAAGTGTTTGGCTACAGTTTCGACATTAATGGTTGTGTGGCTGTCGGTCCTGAGTGAGATTTCTGTTCTATCAGATTTCATGGATTCTTGGATTTAGACTACACTGTTAGCAGTGGAATATTAACTATGCAACATAAATTCAGAAAACCATCTGAAGTGTCAATGAAAACATCTGTTATCACTGCTGGAAATCCAGCGTTAGCTCATTCCAGCCGAGCAGGAGACATGACCAAGTCCACCCGACACCTGTGAGATCAGTTGGTTTCAGTCTTCATACAGGTGATCTGATGAGCTCCTGCTTTGTTGGAATGGAAACCTGCAGCCGCACTGTACCTCGTGGATAAGATTGGAGAGATGCATAATATACCAGTTAGACTCCTCTGCATATTTGACACAAGATTACAGTTCAATAGTCTCTTCTGACGCATAAATGTGTAAAACTGTTACAAACGGAAAATGAATCCTCAAAAAGGATTATTTGTATTTGTAAGCTGTAAAATGGTGGTTGAGCCACCCCTAATCGATTGAATAATTTTCTTTTCCAGGTGAACGGAAAAGCCCGTATGTGGCGTGCTGCTGCGTCATCATGGCTTTCACCATTTTATTTTCAGAGTAGCAGAGAACTCTGGCAGAGGAAATGTTGGAAATGGCAGTGTGTGAGCAGTCTTGGCACCAGGGGATCTGTAATTTGTCAGTGTTTGATTGGATTTCTCCTCGGTTCGACACTGCTGGAGTCCTGTTGTAGCACACAAACTGCTTTTGAAGAACAAGTTTTTTCCGCCTCCCGGACTTTGTCAACATGAGTTGCTGTTGTTGTTTGCACCCTGATGCTCCATTATCTCTGGCCCCTGAAACTGTTTTGATTATGACGACAAAATGTTTGTGGGCTCGGCGGGGGGCGTTGTGCATCACTACAAGGCATGTGGACCATGCAGTCGCGCGTATGTGCCTTCCTTTGCCGTCGTTCTCGTGAATGTATTCATTTCTTGTCGATGCATTCATCCTTTCATGTTTAATTGGCTGTTTGACACATTCAGACATGTTCTTCAAATATAAACACGGATTATTAAAAAGAACCGCACCTTCATCATCAGAACTCTACATTTATTTATTTGTTTTATTATGATGTACATGATCGTGTGCTCCAGTGACGATCTAGGTTTGAGCCATGACCCGTGGATTAGGTATGATTATTAGAAATCTTTGTGGGCAGGGCCAATTAAAAAGTGACAAAAGTGTTCTGACGCTTCTAAATAATCTACAGAAACGTTGTGGGTCAGTTTTGTTCCAGTTATGAGCGGATATTTTTTATGAGACAGAGTTGGCTCTTGTAATGGGTCATAAAAAACTGTGACCCACACGTTTCCAGACCTGAGTGGGCAGTGATGTGCACTTTAGAGGAGCAGCGCCCCACTGGAACATGTGTCCTTTCCAAGTTGGATAGTTTTCTGGAAGAGCTACACAAAACTTGGCCAAAGCAGTAAATTGAAAACTTAAGGTTTTAAATGATTGATTACATTAATATCTGAATACGGAACTCCTGTTTAGAAATGTATATAAAGGACTAACTGTACCCCTGTAAATAACAGTGTCAAACTCAAAGAAAGCCAAGCTGTAAATAAGCTGGATCTGTCTATATCATCCAGAAAACTCCAGACAACATTGGTGTTTAAGCAGTGACTAGGGATCTTCAGCATGACACTGAATAAAAGGTTGGTTCATCACTCATCAGGGTGTGAAATGATTTTTACTGTATATTTTTTAAAAAAAACGTTAGGGGGATAGATCACATTATGTTGTTCCTGGTCCCTACTTTGTAGTATTTACTGTAAATGTAAAGTGAAGTGGCCCCTCATAGTCGCACATGAACACAGCAGGGAACAATGTGATATTCTTTCTCTGCATCCCTTCACCAAGTGAAGCAGGGGTCTGCTACCAATGGGGGCACCCAGGGCGCAGCGTATGGGGCAGGTATCTTTCTCAAGGGCGCTTCAGTGATGCCACTAGCACTCTTGGGATTCAAACCCATGACCTTCTGATCACAGGGCCAACTCCTTAAACACTCGGCCACCAGCTGCCCCTTAAATGCACTTTGTGTTTCCAAATCCTGGTTTTAATCCACTGTATATATGTAGTCATTTACACACAAAAATGGGTGTAAAGCCTAAACAGCTGTTCTGTACTAACCCTGTGCTGAAAAGGACACACATTTATCCCCACCCCCCAGGAGAGCCAGTAATGTGGAGCTGACCATAGTTTGCATTAATGTTTGTGGGGGGAAAACTGAATAATGGAACCCTTTTTGGGGTCCCAGATGTTTTCTGAGAGACAAAAATCTGACTTCTTATTCTTGACCAGAAGCAAAGTTAATGAGAACATGGACATAAAAACAAGTCACTAAGAAGTTCGCAGTCAAGGAGAGGCTGAGATTTACAGTCCTGAGTCCTAGTTATAAAAGGAAGGAAGATGCTTCAGGCCTTTTTCTCATAACTGCAGGTCACTGAATTGCCTAAAGGAAGCTCTGCTGGTCATTATCTCACCTGGAGGCCTTTCAAGCTTCACGCTCACCAACTCCAGCAGAAAAACAGCAGGGTTAGTGTGAACAAACAGAGCTGAAAGGGGGTTCTATGCACTCACATTTCACAATGAACCTCGAGGGAGAACAAAATCATTTCTTACAAAACAAATTAGTGATAAAATCAGAAAATCACATTCTCAGGTCACTTTGGCTTCCTGGATGTGCTGAGATTAAACTTGCTTTGGGCTATTGGGGAACTAGGATGTCTACAGCTTTTGTTTCTTTTTCCCAAAAATGAAATCTTTCAGCATCTTAAACAGCAGAGAGACCAACATCTACCAGGTCATCTCTACATGTGCTCTTCTGCTTCAGGGCAAACCCTCAACATGACTGACCGGTTCCAGAGACAAAAAACCTGATTACCTAAAACACAAGAGAGAGAAGAAGGAAAAGCAGAAACGGGAGAAGAGTCATTAGGGATGCAGACCCCCCCCCAAACACCCACCCTTTGTGCTAAATTGGAAACAGGATGTGGCAGCGCTGCTATGAATGGATCCTCTGTGTGTTTTATGTAATCCGACCCCCTGCAGATTTAATGTTTGCACAATTGCAGAATTAACTTCACACAGATCTGTGCTGGCAGTGCGTCAGCTGTCCTTCACTTTGATTTCGGTGTGGCGCAGAAGTGCTCGCGGGCACATTAAAGAGGTTCACTTTCAGCTTCCTTACCTTTCAGTGAAACCGGTTCAAGCTGTTTGAGTGATTATCCTGGAAAGCAGCGCTTCAAACACTCATCATACAGCTGTGCAGCAACACCTGGGATCAGATTTGTTGATATTTATTCATTTCTATTGATTCATCAAACACCTGTTGGCCTAGTGGTTAGGGAGTTGCCCCTATGAAGGTTGTGGGTTCAAATCCCAGCACTGCTAGTGTCATCACTGAGGTATACTTGAGCAAGGTACTGGCCCCACACATTGCTCCCCGGGTGCCCCCCTGTTGGGGCAGCCCCCTGCTCAACATGTGTGTAATTGTATTACTTTAAAAAAATGCAGATATAAGAATGAAAGTATTTAAACCCACAACCTTCTGATCACAGGAGCAAGTCCCCAACCACTTGGCCACCAGCGGCCCCTTTAACCTGAGGTTGTTAAGACTCTTCTCAGTTGTTGCACATTAGTGCTGAAACAAACTTCCCCTGACCATCAGAACCAGGGGCGGACTGGCAATCTGTGCATTCAGAAAAAGTCCAGAATGGCCGTCTGGTGCACAGCCGTCAGCCAGAGTTGCGCATACGAGATCACTGCCGCCGGCCTGTATTTCTCATAAGCACTCATTCACTCAGAATTTTTAAAACATTTTATACACTATATTGATCCCTACATTTAACCCATTCACTTGAAAGAAGCAGTTGCTGCTGTCAATGGCACACAGGGGACAGTGTGTGGGGATGCTACCTCAGTTGTGCCACTGACAATCCTGGGATTTAAACCCACAGCCTTCTGATCACAGGGGCTAATATATAACAAACCCAAATGACAAAAACCTGATGCAGGCATGCCTGGTCTAAGTAAGAGAGGATCTATTATTGAGGCTGTTTATGTGGGGCCGATGGTGGTCTAGTGGTTAGGGAGTTCCCATGTGATCAGAAGGTTATGGGTCCAAATCCCAGGACTGCTGGTGGCACCACTGAGGTACACTTTAGCAAGGTACTGTCCACACACACAGCCCCCTGTGTGGCAGCCCACTGCCTCGTTTGGAGAACGGGTTAAACGCAAAGAAAGAATTTCAGACTGGTGTGTTCACATGTAACTATTACTTTCTTCTGGAGGACTAGTGTTCCAGATCTCCAGCTCTGGGAACAGAATACATTACTGCAGAACTCCATAGAAACCTGTAAATGAAGTTAATTTTATTCATCCTTAACTCCTTACAGCGTACCTTTAAGCACATGCTCGCTCTTGTTTATGACACTAATCTTTCACTGCTGAAGTAGAAGAGAAACTGTTTCGTTTAGGAATGTACTCACCTGTCTGCGATGCTGGAGAATCTGTGAGGAATGAACACACAGCGACAGTTCTGGCTTTTTCAATCATACGCCTCATCAGGACTTGACAACTGTGGCGATTAGAAATGAACTACATTGATTCATTTTACCTGCTTTTATTGAGTTTCTTCAGCTTTCTTCAGTTTTTATTTTTGGTTGTTAGTTGTTTGTTTTAGTGACTCATTGCTGCTGAGCTATTGTTCCGTTTCTGTGACCTGGTTCCTTATTATCGTAGAATGTCAGAAGATCAAGGTTGTGTCAGTAGTGTTGGGTAGAAGGTAAAGGTCATGCTGAAGGTACAGCAGGTGCGGGAGGTGAGGTGAGGCGTGTGTGACCCAGTCCGCGCTGTCAGAAGTTCGAGGTCAGTGTGTTTTCGTCAACTCCTAATCAGAGGACCCCAGAAGACCTGGAAGTGGAGCTGAAGTGTAACTGCTGGCATCTAACATTTCACAGAAACAGCGAACCATCCTGCGGCTCGACGGGGCGGCCTGAAGGTCAAACACTGAAAACCAAACAGTGCACAGTGTCCTGAAGAAAGCCTATCCAAAACCATGGATGCATATGTCACTATACAAAGGTACACTGCATATCAAAAGAAGAATAAAGGAAAGACCTTAAAATTTGAAGGAGATGAACATCACTGGCTCTGGTCTGGACTGGATGCTGCCTTTTCACTTTTCATGTGATGTTGAAGACATGGAGTCATTTGGTTCATTTAAAACTCAGATTTTTAAAGGACTGGTCTTCGTCTTAATCAGCTGGTCTGTTTGAGAGCAGGAAACCTGCCTTCCAAAAATAAACATTACAAAGAGGCAAAATGTACTTCATGTAAAGTTATTTTATAATCTCATCACGAATTATTTGATTAGCCTCAACAGCGACGCTGTGAAGGCCTCCGTCAGCCTCCACTGATTTGCACCATCTGGGACGACTTTATCTGATCTGATCCAAACCTGAGGGGGCATTTTAACTGGACCAGTATGAGGTCCTCTCAACACACGGAGAGCTGCTGGAACGCTGACTAGAGGGGCAACAATGCACACTGAGATCTTCACCGCCGTGGAGTCTTAAAGCTGGATGTTAATTACAGCAATTTTTTCTCTTCCTACCTAGGAATAGTCTCTCACACACTGAGACTATTCCTAAAAAGAGGCAGATAAATGTCTGACAGATTTAGGAATTGTGAAGTGATTTAAAGCGCGTAATGCATGTCCTGCTCTTCTTCTCGAAGCAGTGAAAGAGCTGTAATTCTGAAAGGGCTCAAACACTACAGCCTCACTCTCGGCTCTAATGAGAAACATCTGCCTGGAACAGAAACCCGGCGAGAAAGAAAGAAGGGGCTCAAGAAACAGAAAGCAAAGCTGGCAGCAAGCTTGAAGCCTTCAAGGGCTTACATCATCTGTGATGCTGAGCTCTTTACTGGATCTCCAGGGGATCTTTCCCCTCAAGAAGATTGCAGACATGAGTTCGGCTTGCTGTGGTTTCACACGGTTGTCAGAGCGCTCGTTAAAATAATAAAAGCAACACTGAAATTTCAAGGACTTTTTAGAAAATAACAGCTCCTTGTCAGCCACCCCCTCCGCGTTACACAGTTTATCAGATCAGGCAGGAGCACACTAAAGAGACCTGCAGCTTTGTGGGCACTGGATTAAAGTTGTCTTTTTCTCAAGTGAACAAGAATAAAGCCCACTTCTCTTTTGCAACTGAAAGACGTCTTTGTTCTTGGGGTTATGAGGCCACCTGCTGGATGTATACCCTGGCAACAGCAGCAGTTCTGCCTCACTCAGACACCAGAGACCCAGCCCAGAGTCCAGAAACCAGAAATCCAGTCCAGAGACCAGAGACCCAGTCCAAAATCCAGTGACAAGACACCAGAAATTCAGTTCAGAGACCCAGTCCAGAGTCCAGAGACCAGAAATCAGAGATCCAGACCAGAGATCCAGTCCTGAGTCCAGAGACCCAGGGACCAGAGATCCAGTCCAGAGTCACCTGGGTCAACGGGTTAAATCCAGAGAACAATTTTGCACTGTTCACACTGTTGTGCTGTGCCATGCCCTGCTGTGTTCAATGTGTAACAAATCAACCCTTTATAATCCAGAGACCAGAGATCATGAAGCCCGTATGAAAGGATTAATACAACAGGTGTGTTGGAAAAGTGTGTTTTGGATGTGGTGCCAAAATTAAACACTGAACATTTCCAACTGGCACTTCATGTCAAAAATGTTTCAGAGGAGATTTAATCAAAATACTGCAGAGTTATTTATAGACCGTCACCCAGCCCTACTTTAGAGGTGAGGCTGGCTCACAAAAACAGCCTAATAAAAGTTTCCAGTTTCCACCCACACTTGAATGGAAATGTTTTAAGGTAATGTCTGCCGTCCCATTTCTCGACAGACACCAACATAAATATATAGACGGTTCCAGAATAAAAGCAGACAAACCAAATGAACCTGTTTCATTAAGAGGAGAACATTACAGACACTAATAATGACTACAACCAACATCTGAATCTGCAGCCATTTACTCTTTATTATATAGCCATGCTGACGCTTTGTCTGTCCATAAACCCATTAATGTCTTTCATGTTTTAAATGTGGTTCTGACCTCCCCAACAACACTCTCAGCCCTATAAGAAGCCCTATATGGCTCATGTATTGTTGGGTAGGTGTTTGACAGTTGTTGTATAGATGCTCTGACTGCAGTATCTTGGTTAAATAGTTGACTCAGATTTAAGCTGTTTTTCAG
>JBBPDB010036713.1:0-11577 GCA_037974465.1 Brachypetersius altus | reverse complement strand
TTCCTCTGCATTTAACCCATTCACCAAGTGAAACAGGGGGCAGCTACGAACACAGCGCCCGGGGAGCAGTGTGTGGGATGGTACCTTGCTCAGGGTACTTCAGCGGTGCCTAGTAGTCTTGGGAATTGAACCTGGACTTTCTGATCGCAGGGCAAATGCCTAAACCACTAGGCTACCAACTGCCCCATTCACCAAGTGAAGCAGTTGGCTGCCACCAATAGAAGGATCTCCCTCAGTGATGACACTAGCAATCCTGGGGTTTGAACCGATGTCCATCTGATCACAAGGGTAACTCCCTCACTACTAGGCCACCAGGGCAGAAGGTAATGGCAATGTCACTGAGATATCTTTATGCAAGGTCCCCACAGATTGGTGGCAGCCCACTGCTTCACTTGACGAATGGGTAAAATACAGAGAAGGAATTTCGCATTGTTCACATGGTGTACTGTGTTGGGGTGTATTCATGAGTGGTGGGGGCCACTTTACTTTATTTAATTGGCATACTAGTATTCACAATCAGATCAGGATTTTCTACTGTATTTTAAGCGAATTGTTGATTTTTAAAAAATTGGCTTTCCCGCCCAGTTGAGTGCTAAAATTGAAGACCAACACACAGTTCTTTGCCTTGTTTTCTGATCTATTTTTTTTATTAGAAATGATAATATGTGCCATGTCCATATACTACAACAGGAATGTAGTCCCATTTGAGATGTGAGTTTAATGTGGAAAACAAACTGAGTGTGTTCCAAAACTAATATTTCATAAAGACAGAGCTCAAAGCATGAAGTGATTGTACTCTGATTGAATTCAGAGGTTTAGAAGAGTATTAGAAGGAAAATTTAACTTTCTGACTGGGTTCTACACAGGCAACAGCTGTACAGAGATTAGCATTTTCTCTTTTCTAACACATTGAACACATTTGGCCCAGAATTTTATTGGTTGTCCCTGATGTTCATGTTAGATCATGTCTGCAAAGGGTCATTTTAAAATAATTTATGTATAGAGAAGAAACATATAAGCATGTAATATTTTCTATACACAGTACTCCACAGTAAAGACGAACCCTTTCTTCTCTGCTGCTTTTGACCCTCAGCCAATAGAGAGCAATTATTAGTAGAAGCGGGAAGCTTTAGTGTGACTACACAAAATGCATCAAAGGGTACGTGAACAGGCAATGAATCTGAATCTGACATTCTGTCGGTTTGCAGTACAATAAGGTTGGTGCACTTCATCACAGAAGTGATTTAAGCATTTCTGCGCTCCTCATTTTCTCAATTCTCACCATCCTGCCTATTCAAACTGCTGCCTCTGCAGGAAAACAGGCCAAGAAAGCTGAGCCAGTGTATGCAGAAGTACGAAGCTCTCCAAAAAATGTCATTTTGCCTCTTCAAGTGCAGCTGCTCCAAAACAAAAGGAATTTAAATGAGATCTTAAGCCACAATCTACAAAGTGAAAAAAACTCACATCTTCAGAATAAAAATCTCATTTTTTGCAGCCTTCCGGACTTTCCTCCCGTCCTTCTTAAGGAACTTTTTGCAGGTGTACATTTTTGACGTGGTCTTGTCCTTGGCCCGGAAGATCTCACAGAACTCTTCCCTTTGAGAAGAACAAAATAAAGCAACATATAAAAAAATGGCGAAAATGTCAATTTATGCCCTTGTGAGAGTAAGCTGAAGCGCTATCAACATTAGGATACTCCACATCAGGGACTACTTTTAATATGCAGATCATAACAAGATCCTTAAAAATGTATGATATTGTGGTACGTGTTTATTAATTTCTATGATATTTTGGCTTATTTGTTAATGAGATTTTTAATGGGTGGGCCGTTGACAAAAATATTGGTGGACCTGGTCCACCTGGGCCCAATTACTGGTGCTAACGCAGAATTATCTCTGCTGTAGAAACACACAGCATCTCTGAGATAACATTACAGAGGATGATAAAACATTACTGGCTTTAATGCACATTAATGTAATGAGATTTAATGCCTTGGAGCGTTCCTAACGGTCCATTCATCATTAAATCTTCAGCTGGTGTTTTCTAATAGTCTACAAAAATACAGGCTGTTTTAACAGGTTTTAACTTTGACTGTAATGATATTTCTTTGGGATTATGGGTTATAAAAATGGTATTTACGATTTAACGATCTGTCCCAGGTCATATCTGTCTGTGATCTCTGTAGGACTGTTATAGTCCTTCTTCTCTCCAAAAGTTAAACAGCCAAATGGCATGGCCCTCCTGCAGAGAGAGAGATAGAGAGAGAGAAATGAATGGAGACAGTAGGAGGAAGTACAATCAAGAGTAGAGAAAGGGGTCAAGAGACAATGGGAAAGGGAAAGAGATGGAATTTCAAAGATTCAGAGAATGAGAGAAAATGTGAGAGTGGAGATGGAGTGTAGAGAAAAACAGATAAAGAGTAAGAGAACAAATCAGATCAAGAGAGAGAGAGAGAGAGAGAGAGAGATGAAGATGCATAGAGAGGAAATATGGATAGAGAAAGGGAGGAAGACAGGAGGAGAAGAGAAAAGAAAAGAGTGAGAAGGCACTTATTATATTCAGATAATCAGATGTAAATTCAGAATCAGACATATTCAAAACAGAGCAGGAGTCTAATATTGCAGGCGGAACCTCAGGAGAATATTACCTGAATAAATAAATGGAATAAAAATTGCATTATACAGTAATATGCATCATTCTGCATCACTTCAACACTCAAAGCCACTCAGATCTTGCTCTCGTTCCACGGGGAAATAAACGGCATGAACACTGTTTACTCGTCCTTTCCCCACAAAACAAACGAAATTCAGGAGCGCCGTGGAAAGAGCGCGTGCTGCTGGGGGACTCCGACTCACCGGCAGATCTCATTTACAAGCAAATGACTGGAGATGGAGGCAGAGTCAGTTCTGACTCGCAGTTAGAGAGTCGGAGGAAGAGTGAGTCAGACCCGAGGGGGAAGTGGGGCAAGTGAAACAAAAAGAGAGAGAGAAAAAGACACAGAAACGTAAGACTGAATAGAAGAGAGGACTGAGAGAAAGAAATATAAAGACAAAGAAAGAGAGCAAAATTAAACTGAAAGGAAGAAAGACGGAGAGAGAGCGAGCACAGAGGGGAAATGAGGAGACTGAAAGGGAGTCAGAAAGAACGAGAAAAGAAAAGCGAAGTAGTTGGTGAAGACAAAGAAAAAGAAGAAGTGGGGAGATGATATAATTGTATCAATTCTGATCAGGAGAGGAATATATAATGATTTAAACAGTTTTTTTTAGTTCATTTCTTCAATCTTTATCATATAAAGAAAACATATTTTGCAATTTTCTATCAAAGGGCCGGGCATGTTTCTATCAGGCTGGGCATGTTACTGTGTTATTATTGCTTTAACGCATTGTTTACTTAATGCCGACAATTAATTTATCACGCCTTAACGCAGGTTTTTTAAAAATCCTTTCATTTGGAAAGTTCGGTGCTTTCACCAAAGTAATGCAAAGAGCCGTATGTGTCAGCTGGCTATCGAGTTGGTCCCTTTTTGCAGCTGCTATAATGGTAAAGCCTCCCCATATTCTGTAGCTTCTTGTTCTACACCAGGTTTGAGTCAGATAACTACACCCAGCTCCAGAATGTAACATCCTCACTTAAATCAGGCAACTCCGCACTCATCGTCAACTCACTGGATGTAGTGAAAGCCCTTACGAGGACCTGAGAGAGAAGCTCACCCGGCCCTGACCACATCTGCAGCCGAGTTCTGCGGCACTGTGCTCAACAACTAGGTGGCGTATTCCAGACCCTGTTCTAGAGCTCCATTGTCCCCCAACTCTGGAAACATTCCACAGTCATTCCCGTTTAAAAAAAAAAAAGTACAATCAAAACCCTCAATGACCTTTGGCCCATGGCTCTTACCTCTCTAGTGATAAAAGCCATGTAGAGGGTCGTAAAAAACCACATCATCAGAACCATCAACTCCCAGAAGGACCCACTTCAATTTGCATATTGCACAGACAGAGGTGTTGACGAGGCAAAATCATTTATTATAGACACGATGCACAAACATCTGGAGCAGCCAGTCTCCTCAGTCAGACTCTTGTTTCCCGACTTTCTCCTCAGCTTTCAACACTCTTCAACCCCAAATTCTATATTCGGGCTTCTAAACTTTCCTCATCTGGACAACCAGTTAATGACCAACAGACCACATAGAGTTAACAACATTCTCTCTGACCTCCGTTATGCCTTTAACGGATCGCCCCAAGGCTGCGTCCTCTCCCCTCTGCTCTTAATCTTATACACGGACGACTGCAGAGCCACACATCCAAACTGTCATCTGGAGAAGTACACTGATGACACAGACCTCCTGTCTCTGCTGTCAGGCCCCTCACACAACCATGGTCAGGTTCTGCAGGAGTTCGTGGACTTGTGTGACACCTCATGCCTGGGACTGAACGTCAGTAAAACCAAGGAAATGGCGGTGACTTACACCAACAAGCAGAGGGACCTGGCTGCAGCAGTTACCACCTTCATCCACAGGAAGCCAGTGGAGCCAGTCGAGGAGTATAAATATCTGGGCACCATCTTTGACCACCTGCTGAAATTCTCCTCCAGCACAGAGGAGATTCTCAGAAAGTGTGATCGGCGGCAATACCTCCTTAGGAAGCTAAGAGTCAGGAAAGTCAGGAAAGATATATTACTGTCTTATATTGTGTGTCATTTCTTGTGTCAAATGTTACAAATGTTACAGGTGTGCGCTGCTCCTCTATGCCTTTGAAATTGCCCCTCAGGGACAAATAAAGTTTTTTTTAAATTGAGCTGAATTTAAATGAATAACAAACTAGATAAAACGTGAATATCCTGCAGTGGCAAATAGCTTTTGTTTTATATTTGATTTAATTACATTAATGTTTAAGGTGACATTTACAAAACTCTTAACTGTGTAACTGTGTTAAAGGCAGTACTGCTGTTAAGAAGCACCTTCTTTGTTTAAAGTGTTTGTAAACCAAATGTTATTGCTCTTTTGTGCATATAGCAGTACTTTAAAAATAAAAGTGCACAATGGACTAGTTTTGAATTCATTATTTATATATAACTTTGAATTTGCATATAATAATGTGAATGAGATTAATCGCAATTCAAATTTTTAATCGTTGCCCAGCATTAATCAAAATATAATAATATAACTTCTACACCCCACCTCTAAACATCTTCTTGTTTTTGATTACATCACTGTGCACAAATGAGGGTGTCAAAATGAGCAGTAAATAAGCAGTAATATGTTTTGACTGGACCACAATCTGGGCACTTTTTCCATGATGGTGGAGTTTGACTGGTCCACAATCTGGGGACTCTGTTATGTGACAGTGGAGTTTGACTGGGCCATGGACAAGGGGCTATGCACAGTGGCAGGTTTACCCCCAGCCAATTGGTGAATCTGTCTCATTTGCTATTTTTTATTGCATCCTTTAGCCTTACACAAATGAATGAAGACATAAAAATGAAACAAAATCCGCAGATCCCGATCCGACAATGCATTACACTGCACTTCCGACTCACAGCATATTTAGCTTGGCATGGTAAACATTCCATTTGATGGTGAAATATCAACCAGCCTCATTCTAATGATTCAAAAAGGGCAATTATTTGTCTTATCTGCCCTTTTCTTCAACTCTTCCAGAACGCGCAGTTCACACAGGCCAGAAAATGATAAGAGTTGGCAGTGAAAGACAGTGCCATTAAAACATGATCACAGATAAACAGATTCATCACAACATCACGACAAATGTACGCAAACCACCACGACCATGAGTTTGTACTGCACTGCAAAAACCCACCAGAATAAAACTACAGCAAGTGCAAAGAGATGTGCAGAATATTTAAAAAACAAAGAAAATAACAAAAAGATAAAAAAAAAAACAAGAAAGAAAGACAAAACAAAAATATTCAAACAGTATTCACACAACCAGCCAGTGCATTGGATGCCCAAGCTGTCGTCGGGATTTAGGCTTGGACCCCAGCTGTATGGCTTCTCTGGGGAATGAGGGTGTGTGTGTTTGTGAGTTGGTGGTGTGCGAGCAGAGAGGTGGACCAACCCTTCGCTGTAAAAATAACAAAAACCTTCTGGTCAGGACACTCCGGGTCCAACACTTAAGTGCAAATGTGCTTTTGCTAGACTCTACACCAAAGATCAGAGCCTGTTTATGTTTTTATGGAGACATGGCTCAACAACAGTGCTCTGTAGAAGACTATTACAAACATGCTAATGTACCGAAGCGACTGTGATTCACAATCATATTTATTACTGTATTCGCAGATAACTTCTGTCTCGCAAATACTGTATTTATCCCCACTGTAACTGTAACTGTAGTGGTCTTGTGTTCTGTTCTTGTGTTGCTCCATGGTCCTCCATGTACTGGGTGTATATGGCAGAAATGACCAATAAAACCTACTTGACTTTACTATTTGATAGAAAGAGGCAGAATATAAAGTATCATTACAGCCTAAGGAAGAGGCCTGGGTTTTATGATAAATGCACTCCCCTGCTGTGAAGATAATCCATACCCTCTTGTATCTGACCTTCTGTTCATGTTGACCTCAGCAGGATCTGCTGGATCAGATAAGTGGTCCTCAAATTTCATAACAAATCCAGGAAACATCTCAAAATTCTGAAAGTGTCTGGAAGTTACGCTCTGGTGACCATTATTTGTCACAAAACACCAGAATGTCTTTTTTCATGGAAACATTTCTTCAGTAAAAAAAAAGGAAAACGCTAATAAAAGTGCATTCTGAGAATCAACAGATGGCCGAGGACACACAGGGGACTGTAAAAGAGGATAATTAAAACAATTTGTGTCCAGTAGCTTAAGTCTAAATAATCTGTTACTTCACACCACAGCTGCACAGATAACATAACCAGAGAGTTCATTTTCTGCAGGGATGAGTGCAGATAAAAAAAAAACCAAAACAAAAAAGAAAAATAAAGATAAATACAGATAAATATGGTTAAATCAAGAAATGCGGATATAAACACACACACACACACACACACACACAAACGTTTAGTGGCTGATCTTCCTGAGGGGAAAAATCCAGCCATTCCTTCACCACAGGCGGTCGGTTGTGTGAAAGATTTATTCTGTAAATCCAGTCTTAACAATTGTTTACTTACTTCTGCACTCATTTTTTCACCTAATTCCATCTGTCTGTTTTTAGTGTAACCACTACTAACAACAATGTATGAGTAGGTGTGTGTTCCACAATATCATCTGAGTGAATGGCTTTTAAATGTGTGTGTGTTCATTGCTTTGTTTCCAGGAACTTCATTTGATACTGAGGATGAAATTTCCTTTATCCTACACACACACACACCCACACACACACACACACACACATTTCCATTTACCTTGGGAGTTGTCAAATATGTGTGTGTGTGTGTGTGTGTATATGAGACAGAGAGAGAGAGAGAATCAGACAAAATGATTATCTCCTCTGATTCTGAGAATGAGGCTGACCTACTGGCAACACACACACACACACACACTTAGCACACACAAAGTCAGTAGCTGACTTTCTGAAAAATAATACAGTTCTTTATACTTTGCTTTCTTTCAAACTTCTTTGGACTGATTGAACCTGGTTAATTGCCATACAATTAACGTGTAATTACACATAAAATAAGACACGTAACAACTATGTAGCTACTGGTAACAGACACTTAGAAATGAACTTCAGTAGTGCAGAGCACATAATTACGAACGTGCTTCGCTTTTTACTGTTACTGTACAAGGCTATCTAGTTATTTAGTTATAATAACAGCATATTTTCGTGTGTAATCACACATATAATAAGGTGAACTGCTGTTTGTCCAGCAATTAAAACTTGTGTAATTACAGGAGCTCCACAATCATAATGCATAATGTAAGTGATTATTATAGTCATTACATTGTTATTACATGTATTATTCATGTTTAATTACGCTGCTATTACAGGCACTTAGTATAAAGTGGGAATCCTTTATAACAACCTGGAGTAATTTTGAAATGGGGATGCTTTTTACATTTACTGCAACTTGGCAGTCATTTCTCATCAAATCCTAATCATAATAAAGTATCCCGTCGGTTACTTATGAACATTAATAAGGTATGGATTAAAAGTTCAGAATCTGTATGTTCAGCAGTATTTCACTTGAGCTACAGTGAGAAATAACTCACAAAACTGAAACTTTTGCCAGTGGGCGAAGCAGAATCTTGTTTTTTTTATGGTTTTTTTTTTTAATCAGCCAGGGGGCTTCAACTCAATTTTCGCTCAGAGGGGATTCTTGTGCTTTCTCAGCATTCCTAAAGGTACCACACAGATATGAGGGATTGTAGCTTAAAAACACAGTTTGGAAATCCAATTTCCAATCCTCCTGTATTCCATAATGATTCTGGAATATCGTGAAAGCCCTGGAAGGCTGTAGGCTCATACAGATCAACTCTTCTTTGAAGTGCTGTATAGAAATGCATTAATATTGGCCTGAAATATATTTAATAGCTGTCCTCCAGACACTCTTGCGTTTGAGTACAAGTTCATAAACTTCGTTCCTATAGATCTACAGCTTCTTTTTGAACTGAGGGGAAAACATCAATATTCAAAAAATATGGCCCTCAAATGTTGGAAATTAATATGGAAAATGTCTAAACTGACTTAGCCAACTTAAAGCAACTGGGCAGCCTTAATATCCTTCTAAACCACTATCAAGGGTCACACCTGACGATCATTCCAAAAAAGAAACTATTTTTAACTATTTTAAAGCATCTGGTCTAACATCACAATTATCAAACCTTAGAAATAATCAGGGCTGCCTTGATGGCCTTTAATAGATAATATAAAGAGTCGTAAATCTTTGTAGAGCTAAGCTTTCTTTACAAAGTCTTCTAAAGCTCACTTAATTATCTTTATGAAGCTTTGTAAAGCATCTAGTCTGTCTTGATCATTTACTTCATCATTTACAGTTACTTAAAAAGCAACTGAGCTGACAGACATCTTATGAAATTTTAAAATGCACTTGAGCTGTTTTAGTCGTTTCATAAAACCTTAAAAAGCATCTGAGCTGATTAAGTCATAATTATAAAATCTTAAAAAGCATATGAGCTGACTTAGTCATTATCATTAAACTTTAAGAAGCACCTTAAAAACATCTGAGCTGACTTAGCCATTATTATAAAGTATTAAAATACTAAGTTGACTCTTTCTGATGCCGTATAATGTGTTAGGGCTGACTTGATCATGAGTCACCCATGAGCCACCTGAGGTTTTACATAGTCTAATAAAACAGTCTTGATGCTTTATAAAGCTTCATAAAGATGACCAAGGCAGTTTATGTTATTTGTATAGTAAAGTTAGTCTAATGCTTTATAAGGTTGTAAATATCAAGCAAGACAACGTTATAAAGCATCTGAACTGACCTTAACATGTTGGTGTGGTTATAAAGCCTTCTAAAACAGCTGAACTGACTTTAGTAAGCCTTATAAACCAACAAGCCTGAATCAGTCACCCCTATAAAACCGTAAACAGCACCAGGGCTCCCTTAACCACCTATATAAAGCCTTATAAAGCATCTAGGCTGACATGCTAGTTCTTGAAAACAATCTGGGCTGACTTAATCACTTCTGTGATCACTTTACCATGTGGCAATAAAAAAGCAAATACTGTAGGCAAATCAAATTCAACATCAGGTTCTGATCCAGTGGAATTTCAATAATCAGTGTTATTGCCAGTAAAACAGGAAAGCAATTCCTTAAATAATCCAATAATTTAATTATGTATGTATATTTAGGGAAAAGGGATAGAAAGAAACAGTGAAAGACAAAAGAGAAAGAGGATGTAACAGAGTGTGAAAGTAGGAAAGTGAGATTAGTAGATAGCGACAGTATTGTCTGAATCTGGAAAGGAGAGAAAGACAAAAATAAACACAAATTAAAAAACTCAGTGTTGATCAGCTTTGGTTGCAATGATGAAGGCAGCAGGATAGGGTATGCTGTCTCAAACAAGATTAGTAATACGTTTTTTAAACAGCTTTTTAAACAGCTGCTGTTTACACTCGTCAGAAGTTAATGATGTCTCGATGAACAGAAACGTTTCTTACTTTTGTGGTAAAGTTACTGTTTTAAGAAGTTTGGTTCCAACAGTGACTGCATTTAATGTTGCAAGTAGTTAGTAATAATTATTAGAACTGTAATAACCATAATAACTGTAATGACTACTTAGCAAAGGGATAACCAACAGATTACTTTGAAAAATCAAGAGCTTTTAGAAAAGTTATAAAACTAGACTGAACAACAGCAACAATCTAAAACACTAAACAAAAAAATAAAAATGAGTTCAGTGCAAATGTTTTAGGCCTTATAGAAAATCACGAAAATCACACATAAAGTGACTTATCCTGGTTGTAACAAGTGTTACCACGCAGTCTCTCTTTCATCTAATTAATATTTTATTGAATAAAATCAGGAGATGCTGAAGGAACCGAACACCTCTATGTGATGCTGTAGATCAAAAGAAAGAAACCTGTTCTTCTAACTGGGTGATCCTAACCAACATAATCATGAATATATTAATCATTTTTGGGCTTATTCTGATGTTATATAGTGTTTTTAGTAATAGAATGATGCTCTCCAGGTCTTTACATCCACACATTTTAATCAGTGATATTTTTTAATCCAGTAGGTCCAAATTATTTAGAACCATGTCATTTTTGACATACATTATCAGATTTAATAAAAATAAATGTTGCTCTAAATGTTGCAGTTCACTATCTGTAAAGTGAGGGAGTGTTTTAGATATGAGACCCAGAATACTCAGAGGAGCTTCACACATGTCGTTTGAGTACCACAGAAAAAGGACGTGTTAAAAATAGTCCTCCGTCATCCGCTCTCAGCCGTAAATAAGAAAAGCACGTCAGAAATTCACGTCTGTCCTTCAACTAACAGTGTTCAAATGCGAATGATGTCATTTATAGATCTGGCATCACACCCTGCTGATGCAAGAACATGCTTTGAGTGAATGAAAAAATCTTCAGTTAATGTTAACATACTGATACCTTCTTACAGCTGTAGAAAATTCCACAGATAAATCAACATTTATTTCATTAATATAACTGCATCAGCAATCACAGAACTCTTCTTTTTAGTGTTTTTAATAGCTGAAATTTTTGAAATATTGCCATGGTTCCAAAATGTTAATATTCACTGTAGTGTGTGAGTATTCAGGGAGGAGAATTGAATGTTGAAAAAAACTGAAACTGAGAATTGAAAAAAAACCTTTGTGGTCTGCTCTGTAATATATGGTGAGAAAGAGCTGGAGGGCAATTCAGCTTCAAAATATGTATCGGAGAAAAAGTCGTGGTCATGGATAATGAATCCGGAAAAGAGTAAAAACACAAAGGGGGAGAGAAACAAACAGCAGACTCTGAAGTGGACTAAAACTAAGGTCACTTATATGTCTTAATGATCTTAGTGCTGCATTCGACACTATAGATCATAATATTCTCATAGATCGCCTACAAAATCACATAGGTATACAGGGACAGGCACTAAAATGGTTTAGATCATACCTGTC
>JBBPDB010036692.1:0-11579 GCA_037974465.1 Brachypetersius altus | reverse complement strand
GGAAAAGTCTCGAATGTGTGTGAGAGAGAGGGGGGGGGGGGGATCCGTGCGCTCTAGAACAAGAGAGAGAGTCCCCCGGAAAAGTCACGAATGAGAAAGAGAGACAGACGCGCGCTCCGGAAAAGTCACGAACGAGAGAGAGTGCGTGCGAGAGAGAAATACAGAGACAGAGGGTTGTTTGCCCTTTCATGCGAACTGAATTTCTTTCCGCTTTCTTCACAGACGCAGCTTTTAGTAACGCAAGGGTATCGGCACGTTCTAGCGAGACCAGACGCATCTCGTCACACTCCTAGTATTTAACCATCACTAGTTTTGTTTAGGAGGACATTACTGCGGAAGCTCCTTTTCCTTCCAGTGTAACTTCATACACATTCAAACACATCTGCACCTTCCATTTTCTGTGATTAAGGTTTATCTCCCACCTAAGCCCTCAATTTCCCCATTGCTTCCACTGAAATGTTCAAATATTAAATATAAGTCTTAAAAAATCTCCTAATACTACAAGCATATGTTAAATGTTGTGGTCTCAACTTGGAAACCTAAAGTTTGCACTATAAAGGAAATATATGAGCAGAAATAAATGTGTTACTGCCTTTTTCTTCAGGGTATGTGGCTCCTATGAGGACATGAAGAGTGGCAATGTGTCTGAAGCTCTGTTGGACTTCACTGGAGGTGTGCACATGACTGTTATTCCAAGTGAGAAGCCCAACGGGCTGTGGGATCTGATCCAACAAGCAGCCAAAGGCAACTCTTTGATGGGTTGTGGCACCTATGGAGATGTGAGCACACTACAGTTTTATTTTGGTTTTTAGATTTTATAATCAGCTACTAAAACATACTGAAACTGTAACTGTTACTGGTGTAAACATGTGTGCATTTCATTCAGCACTTGAAAATACTCTTGTTTAGATTGAAAATACACAAATTTTAATGCTTTCCTTGCTCTAACAAATACACCATAACCAAAGACAGCCTTGTTAATTAGATGATTCGCTGGGTCAGTTGTGTTTGGAGCAGCATAAACACTAAATTGAGCAGGACATATAACTCAAGTATCATTGGTTTAATTTATAAACTAGTGATTTCATTAAATCCTAAATGAGTTGCAGGGGATACAACATCACACCAGCAGTATGATAAAGTCCCCCATAATATCCAGTTCAAACTAGTTCCAAAAAAGGCCCAAATTCCTTTCACATTGTTGGACTCTTTGTTTTTCAGGCTGAGGTTAACAATATATCAGACAATGGTCTAGTGAAGGGTCATGCTTACACCGTGACAGGGGTCACTAAGGTGGGTCTTGTTGTGATGGATTCATTTTGCATTACCAACACATAAGTTTGCATCTTAATGGGGCCCTAAGCAGATCCCTCCTGCTTGGGGAGGAGGGATGGTGCTACCTGCCCTGACCCGTGAACGCAATGTAGCTACCTAAGCTACATGGCTGTAAACTGATGTTAGATCAGTGTTCACTTCCACTCTCTGTGTTAATATTCAGAAATGAGAAGCAACTTCCAAGGAAGTGCTTTCAGATGTTTTTGGTACAATGAAAAATTTATAGGGAGGCAAACTTGGCTCTTTTTTAATTTCTCTAATTGAGAGGTGCCTTTGGAGTGTATTCTATCACGTTTGTCTGAGTGAATGACAGGAAAAACAAAAGTTAAATACCGTGGTCATACTTTGACATGATCCAACGCAAATTGGTTTCATGAGGAATTGTAGATGCTATTGTCACTTTTGTAGTTTTTGCATCCACGAACCACATACTATCACACAATATTAAAATGATCATTAAATCATTTGTATTATTGTAGCTTAGGTTAGTATAATATAGTACAGAACAGTATACTATAGTATACTGTTGGTAGCCTAGTGGTTAGGGCATTCGCCCTGCGATCAGAAAGTCCAGGTTCGATTACCAGGACTGCTAGGCACAGCTGAGGTACCCTGAGCAGGGTAACCGTCCCCACGCACTGCTCCCCGGGCGCCGTGTTCCTTGCTTCACTTGGTGAATGGGTTAAATGCAGAGGTTGAATTTTGTGCTGTACACACTGTGTGCTGTGGCGTGTTCACGTATGACCGAATGATCACTTTCACTACTAAAGTACAGTATAGTAAGTGGTTTGCGATGCAGACAGATTAATAGAGGCCCGTATGTTTTATTAGGTACTAAGCGAGGGTAAGCAGGTTGAGCTGGTGAGGCTCTTCAACCCATGGGGAGAAACTGAGTGGAACGGAGACTGGAGTGACAAGTAAGAGCCTCTATTGGTTTAAAACATCACAAACTGTCCTGTTCAGTATATAGCACTGTAGTGTACAGTGCAGTTCAGTATACAATTGTGTTTGACTGTGCCTTGGCATGTATAGTACTTCATGACAAGGACAGAAAACATTTATAGAAGCTACAGTCATTCTATGAAACAAAATGAGTAGCATAAATCCTTACTAACCTTAAAAAAAAAAACTAAGCAGCTTCGCAAAAATAATATGTCAAAAAATTATGCAATTATTGAGTAGCTTCCAGAATTACATCCATACATCATCTATTAGCGCTGTAACTGAACTGGAAAAATTTAGAAACATGATTATACCTGTATGAGGTTGCTGAGGTTATAGTCAAATTTATACAAGAGCAGACATGTTTGCCACCTGTTTCTTTTCTTTGGAAAGTTGTGAAGGCTGCTTGCCTTTTCCCATCAGGAATTTACTGACTGAGCTTGATATATACAGCACAGTACAGTATATCATATTACAGTTATAAAACAGTTATATACAGTTATATTATATTATATTATAGTCTAGTCTAGTCTAGTCTAGTATAGTCTAGTGAAGTGCACAACACTGTATAGTATAATATAGTACAGCACAGTATAGTACAATCCAGCATACTATAATATATTGCAGTACAGTATAGTATGTGATTTGGGAAGCAGTCAGATTCTTTAATAGAGGACTGCCTGTATGTTTTATTAGGTAAATGATCATAAAATCTGAAATCATAAAATACGATGGTAGTTGAGTATAGTATTGTACGGTATAGTATAGCATAACGAAGTAAAAAATAGTATGGAACAGTATAGTTGTATAGTATAGTACAGTATAGTACTGGATAAAATAGCACTGTACAGTCCAGTATAGTATTGTATGATATAGTATTGTATAGAACAGTATAGTATAATGTACTATGGTTCAGTTCAGTATAGTGCAGTATAGTATAGTATAGTATGCATTTGACTGTGTTTTGTAACAGCAGATTTAGCTTGTACTTGGTGTTTTTTGTTTTAATATAGTGAATATAGTCTGGGCATGTCAAATTAAAATATCATGATTTTTAAGCCCTTGACTATTCAGTGTGGCAGATCATGAGCAGAGTAAAGATCCTTTCAGGGTTTTCTTATCTTTCATTCATGTAAATCCCCTAGTTATTCTAGTTATTCACTGACATGTTCGTGTTGTACATTTAGAGCAAGACAATGTCTGAACTATAGTTGCATAAGAGGACATGACTATACAAGCCCATTAAAAGTCTGTTTTTTGTATAAAGGTCTAAGCTCATCCATCCTTTCATGTTTAACCCTTTCAGATCATTTAAGTGGAATTTTGTAAGTCCAGAAGATCGTAAAATGTACTTGAATGATGCTGAAGATGGAGAATTCTGGTAGGTATAAACCATGTTGTGTATTATGTTTTATGATCATTTTATATGTGATCATTTAAACTTTAAAGGATTTATTACTATTGCGTGTGAATATCATTATGATAATAATAAAACTGCTTATCTCTTAAGTGTCAACTGTGAAAGATTGGTCAACTATAAAAACTGGTCTTTGTTTCACTCATCATAAAATGTTCGTATGCCCTTCAGAGTTATTGATGGTGTGTAATCTGTCGATAGGGCTCTTATATTGTCCAGAGGGACCGGGTTAACCGGCCTCTGTGATCTACCTCTTTGTATTGACCAGTCAGGAATGCTAGGATCCATATCCGGGATTGCTTTTATTTAAAGAAAACAGAACAAAAGAGACCTGGCTCGATGGCCGCTACCAAACAGGAACATAAACACGGGGTACAACCAGGGAGCAACTGAGGCGACATGGAACCAACATGAGGCAATGGACTGACAAGGGAGTGAACACAACACAACTTAAATACTGCCAGTCATTAAGGCCCTAAACACAAACAGAGGAAAACTCACGTGACACAAAACAGAGCACTAAACAGAACAGGAAATCAAAATAAAAGTTCCCAGAAACGAACTGAAAAGCAGTGGCCCCTACTGGCCACTGACCGAACCGTGACATATATTTAGATATTACAGACATATAGACAGACACAAGGACAGCAAAATGAAAAAAAAAAAAAGTTAACCTTAACAGTTTTAGGGGCTTCAGTTTACAGTGTTATTAAAAATGCATATTGAAAAATGTAATTATTTTCAAGAATGCAATTTATTCTTAGAATTGTCCTTATGTGTGTATGTAAAAAACAACAAAGTGTTCTTTTTTAAGGCTCTTTTGTGAATCTGGTCTCAGGTGTGTTGATTTACGATTGTAAATGAGCTGTTAAGGGCTGAGGAGATGAATGCTGCATGCTTGTATATTACAGTTCAGTGCCAGAAGGCATAAATGTGAAGATTCAACCCCTTCAGCTCACCCATGTGGGCACGAAGATATAAAGACTGATACAACAGTGACAATATATGGTTCTTCTGCTTTCAGGATGTCGATGGAGGATTTCTGCAGTACGTATTCTGTACTGGACATCTGCAGTCTCTGCCCCGATTTCCTAGATGGCTCGTCTGATTGCCACTGGACTTCCACAGTCCATGAAGGCCAATGGCTCGCTGGGACCTCGGCTGGTGGCAGCGTCCAAAGCTCAAGTACTTTTACTACAGGAGCTACTCATAGCTAATATTTTTAGAACTCTTTATTGATCACTTTTACTAAAGCAAGTTTACTATCAAGGGCCCCAGGGGTGCACTGTGGGTAGTGCTGTTGTCTCACACCTCCAGGTTTAGGGGTTCAAATCTGGGTCCTGGTGTTGTGTGTGTGGAGTTTGCGTGTTTTCGTGGTGGTGAGGGTTTCCTCTGGGGTCTCCGTTTTTCCCCACAGTCCAAAAGACATGCATGCCAGGTGAATTGACCAGGTGAAAGATATGTGTGAGTGAATGGTGTGTGTGTGTCTGCACCTACTTCACGTCCCTAGAGCCTGGAATATGCTCTGGCACCCTTAATAAGGAAGCAGTTACAGAATGAGTTTGCTACTGAATTTTGCATGTAGCTGCTGTATCTCATTTGTCATTTATGAAAGCAGATAACCATCATACTATTCATAAACTTTCAAAATGACCAGTTTCTTTTTGCCATGTAATATTTACAAAAAAATATTTCACGTCTTTCTAATGCTTTCTTCCCTGTGTCAGACACTTTCTGTAGAAACCCCCAGTTTCGAGTGAAGATCAGTATGATGAGCAAGACCTGTAAACAGATACAGGGGCCCAACATACTTGTGTCGGTCATGCAAAAACCTGACAAGAGGAACAGACGGCTCATCAGAAAGCTTTACATTGGCTTCAGCATTTTTAAGGTCAATTATCTCTCATACACACACATGGGATTACATGATATCAAACATATGGCTTGTTTTGTATATGATTATTACAACTCTTGTCTTTTTGTTTTAGGTGCCAGAAGAGGTAAGTTTAAGTGAACTTAACTGACTCCATTCATTTAATGTACTTTAACAGCTTAATTGTGCAATTCAATTTGTGATATTTGCCTATTTCTTCTCCAGATAAAAGGCAGTAGAGGGAAGTTTCCTGCTTCATTCTTTAGCACCACCAAACCTGTGGCCTTCACTAAGATAATGTACGACTTACGTGAAGTGATGGACTGCTTCACACTGGAACCAGGAGAGTACATCGTCATACCCTACACACATGATCCCAACCATTCGGCCTCCTTCATTCTGAGCATTCTCTCAAAGATGGAGACCCACACTGAGTATGTGCTTTCATACAATGCAGCACAGTGAACCTGAAAGTTAGCTAAATAACCATGAACATCCAACACTGTAATCTGAATGAATATATTAATCTCAACCAGTGTTTTCTGTGCAAAAGGTGATTTCAACAAGTTAGATCAAACCATAAGTGGTAGTATTCTGTCAAAGAAGAAGATTTGGGATAAAATAATTAATCTGTTTCATACCACCAGATATTGGTCTATAATACTAGATAGCCATGTTTCAGTTCTACTATCAGTACTACTTATTCTAATACTGCTAATTCCTCTACTATTACTACTTAGATGACTGCTAATACTATTAGTAGTAGAAACAGTGATAGTTGTAGTACTATTGATAGTACAACTATTGCTATTTCTACTACTATTTCTATAACTACTACCACAAGTACTGTGGCTTCTATTACTACTGCTATAACCACTACCAAATCTATCCATCTATCTATCTATTAATTTTTTATTAAAAGGTTTACGCTGAATTATATATCTTAAGCAAAAAATGAATTCATATTATACATGCACATTTTAAGTACATGCTTTTTTTCAACAGAGAGAGCTCACATGACACCATGGACATGAGTAAGGTATTCCTGAATATTCAGTCACTAAGTAATTTTTCTCATATTTTCTCTCCTTTTTTTCTTCTCTTTTTGAGATTCACATTCATATGCCCCCCTATATATATTTCTATTAACAAATCTTGTTTAAATGTAGGTTTAGGATTAGATTTTAAGAGTTCGTTTGAATAGCACCATTTATTTTCAACTTAAGGTAAAGTTCCATTTGATTTTTGATATTTAGTTTTGAATGCTGGGCATCTGCAAAGGGACTGTGCAAATACCAAATGACCAAATGTTCTGTTAAAAATGTTTTGTGTTTAGATGAACATCACTGACAAAGACCAGAGAATTTCATACTCTAGACAGGTGTCTGATCAGGTAATGTGATAATAATGTGTGTGTGTATTAAAATTATTGATGATAGTTCATCTCATGATGCACATGACACAGTTGGAGTCTCATATCCAATAATACTGTATGTATTTCATTCTTGGAGCTAATTCCTGAAACTTTGTTGATGCCTTTTTGTATTGGAATTAGTATAAAGACATCAATGCGGAGCAGCTGCAGGTGATTCTGAATCAGTCAGTGGAAGGTGAGTCCAGTTAGTCCAATTAAGCTCCGAATAGACAGTGAGATATAAAGTTCTTCCATGGTGTAGGGCTTTTGTTTTATCTGTTGCTGTTGTTTCAGGAGATGTCCAAAACTCAGGAGGCTTCAGCTTGGATGCTTGCCACAGTATGATTGCGCTGATGGATGTATCCATGACTTCTTAGACTCTGGGTGCATTTTGTTGACTTGAGTGGTTGCATATTTTCATTGAAGTTTGTCAAGATCCTTTTATTGCTGTCCATAACGCCACAGGCAATGAGTTCAACATGCTCTTTAACTCCTCTCCCAAAGCTCACAGTTACTGGAACACTCGATGCTGGAGAACTGTCTCAGTTGATGAATAATGTTCGTCTCTACAAGGTGAGCATGCAGTGGTTCTGGGTCTTTGGAATAAAGGCTCCTCTACATTCAAAATTCCACAAAGTTTCACAGAAATCTTAAGCCCAAAGCCATTAGTCAAGTCCTTCTGTTCTTCTCCTTTAACCATCATTTGTCTTCACAGGAACTCTTCTTCCGCATGGACAAGAACAGAGATAGTATCATGTCTCTGACCGAACTGCGGCACGCAGTAGATGGAGCAGGTTGGTTGATTTTTTTTTCTCGGTTAACACCAATAATTGGGGACAGTTCTACATTTCTTATGTCTAGTTTAAGTGGATGCAAATATTTCCAAAAAAGAAGGTTCTAACTAATGGAGCTCACGGCCCTGTACTCCTCCAGGTCTGCGTGTCAGTGATGGCTTACTGAAACTTATGGCCTTCCGTTATGGGGATTCCAGCGGTCGAATCAGCATAGAGAACTTCATTTGTCTGGTACTCCGGTTTGGCTGCATGAGCAGTAAGCAGGACAGAGATTTATACTTTTCTTTTCCACATAGAAACACATGCAATTCAAATGCCCACATGTCTAATGTCACTGCAAATTTTCACTTCATCAGCCTCTTTTGTTTTTTTCTGCTTTAAAGAAATATTCCAAAAACTCGCAGATGGACATCAGATGCACCTTAAAGAGCAAGAGGTATTTTTATCAACTGATATATAGTCTGAAATTTTCACTCCTGTAACCGCTTTGTGGAGTTAAGTTCCATAACCTGCTCCTACATTGTTGTTTCAGTGGCTGTACCTCACCATGTACTCCTAAAGGATGGATTTCTGGCAGCATTTCTCACTGATGCATGCATGCACCCCTCCCAAGACAATACTTTATTAATCGTTAGTAGTGAAGTCTTAAGATTGCTTTTGTAAGCTGTTGTTTATTGCATTTACTAAATAGAAACACAAAGAACACAATTTTATATGCCATCATCTGTTTTAGCAGAGTATTTGAGGTTTTCAAAAAGGTGTAGAAGCCAATAATGTGATTTAATGCATGTCTGAAACTTTTAGTTTGTTTGTACAGTCAGCTGCTTTATCATCCACTTCTCCAGTATGAATATGCCCTCTAGTGGTTCTCAGCAAGCTATGAACCGGTATATCAGTGTAAACGTGTTGTTTACACTGATGTACCGGTTCATAGCTTGCTGAGTGCCACTAGCAGTCTTGGCCCAGGTGATTTTAGTGGAACTTGGTGGCGCCATCTATAGGTAAACAGTGGCCTCGCCAGTGTGAACAGGTGCCGCTGCTCATCAGCTGAATGCGCCCTAATTAGGGTCCATGTTCAACACTTTTCATTAGGGTGCAAGTGCGTAGGAACCCTGTTGTTTTTCTACTGATTTTTTTTTTTTCTTGTATTCTTCTTTGTTTTGTGCACAAACATCGTTTAACAACTGAATTGACCTTCTTTCAGAAATAAACTGTTTTTGTTACTGTATCTTTAAGACGAATGTGTGAATGGTTTTGTTCTGATTGACAGTCTAGGCTATCTTTATTGTAAATGGGCAGGGCTTAACTTCATTTTCATAAATCATATGGACTGGGACGTGAAAGACACATTTTTAAATATTTGTGTTTACATCCTGCATTTAGCTTCTACTTTAAAAGCAAGCTTTTTGTGATACAAGTCCTTTTAAAAGATTAAAACAAGCGTGATCAATGGTTGACTCTCTTGACTCAACTTGCTTTTTGTTGTTTGTGGGAGATGTGCTAGATTGATGCCATCCAGAACCAGAACTGATGCCCGTCATCTTTTACGTGCTGAGATTTTCTTGTTAGGGCTGTTGGACTGATTCACTTCAAATATTTCAGTGGCCAACTTCTTTTGAACAAAGAGGCTTTCAAAATTGAATCACTTTTTCCACCTGTCAAAAATAGGTCCTGTTTAATGCAATGAACTGTCCATATGGAGAGAGTGAGGTTTAATACAAGGCACTAAGGTAACCTGCAGCCTTATGGGAAGGCTTTAGACTACATGTTGGGACAGCAATGTAAGGATTTGATTGCATTGAACCGCAGCATGAGATTAAATATTGCTTTTGGATGACACAAATATAGAAACAGTAAAACGGTGGTGGACAGTACTTAATCAATTCAGAGAACTAAGCTCCACTTTTTAATACTGCTTTTCTATGCAATGTGGTTTGGAGATTATTGTGTTAGCAATGGACACTTGAATATGAAGGGTAAATTGTTGGGGGGCCTGGGGGTTTGAGGAGTGTTGGTTTTGATTAAGATCTACGGATCAATAAGCAGCAGAACAGACACTAGATCTGGATCTCTTTGAGATCTGGAACAACAAATAAAACATTCAGGGCTATAAAACACCCCTGCCTTTAGAAGAGTGACTGTGAAAAAGGAGTGAAATCTGGATTATATCTGTTTTTATAGACATATTTGTAAATAGTCATGGTCTCACTCGCTGTCAGTTTGATCATGAGTGTTTATTCTCGTTCACTGAACTGGAAAGAAGCCATTTCTGGTTCAGTGAAACTGCTAAAAGAAATAAAATGTAAAACTGTACACAGTTCAAAATCAGTTCATTTCACTAAAAAGACATCTATTTACAATCAAATCCAAGAGACAACAAACTATACAAACTACATTAAGGAATCTGTTACCCTTTTGTGCTTAAATGTAAAGAGATGAGGCAAGTTATCAAGGACTATGCAGTTAAGTCTCACACTGTTTACACAGCGAGTCATTCATGCACAACACAAAACGCTCTAGTCTACAGCAAACAAATAGTTTAAAAAATGTAAAGCTGTGAATTAATTACAACTAATGGAGCATCTTCCATGACTTCAGGAGAGTAAATGTAACACTATAAACAAAATGACCTCACTGCCAAGCAGGTTATTCTACACATTTTCATCCTGCACAAACAGATAATGCCCTTAGAATATAAACAGCGCTTAATGAACAGTTTAACAGCAACATCAAAAGCTCCATCAGCACTGGCTAAAGCCGTGTTATTGTCAGCTTTTTTGCTGAGACTTACACTGCAGGTAGTAACAGACAAGAAATAAAATAACACAATAAATACACAAAACTCCTTCAGTTTGAAAAATTGACTTGCGTGTTGGGAAAACTAAAAATGTTTCATTATTGACCTAAGCAATAAATAAAGCAGCACCATGTTAGAATCCATTAGTCTGGCAGAGTCTACAAACTTTTTCAAGTAATTATGTACAATACCTACATGCTGTCTATATGCTAGTCTCTGTTAGAGATGGGGCTGCAGCTGTTAAAGCAGGGGGCTCTTGGGGTTCAGTCTCAGCAGGACGCCGCAATTGCATTTCATGTAGCAGCAGCACGTTATCTTCCTTCCACTTTCTAAATTTACTTGTAGTCAAGGAAGGGTCAGTCAGTACTTGATCAAGGGAAAGCACGTCTGCTTCTTTAGCCTAGAGGCAAGATAAAGAGCATCTATATTATTATACAAACTGTCAAACAATTTGCAGCAACCAAACATGAATAAAAGCATGTCATACTGGCACTAGGAAGCTTAAGTTAAGGGATTACTAAACATACTTTAACAGCAGTTTTAAGGTCTGATATAAAAGATTAACCTTCAGTGTGCTGTTGAGGGTCCTGATTAGGTGTAATTTCTCATTGACCATTTGGTTTTTGCAGCGCTTTACGAAGGAGGTTCTGAACTCCCGTTTTGACGATGGCCTCCGCTCACCAGTGGGAGACAGACTGGCCCTTTTCAGATCTTTGTACAATTTCTCCATCTCATCAGCAGCGCCTTCCTCACCATCTGTAGAGAAATAAAGAACATTCAGTTTCTCAACCGGTTTTACAATAAAAAGGGATGCAAGTGAAAATTCTGTCATTTGTGAACACACCACAGCACACAGTGGGAACAGCACGAAATTCTTCCTCTGCATTTAACCCATTCACCAAGTGAAACAGGGGGCAGCCAGGAATACGCCGCCGGGGAGCAGTGTGTGGGGACGGTACCTTGCTCAGGGTACCTCAGTGGTGCCTAGCGGTCTTGGGAATCGAACC
>JBBPDB010036671.1:0-11579 GCA_037974465.1 Brachypetersius altus | reverse complement strand
AAAAATAAATAAATAAAATAATCGTTCATTAATCGTAATCGAGTTAAAATGTTCAATTAATCGAGATTTTGATTTTAAGCCAAATCACCCAGCCCTATGACTCTGTCTTACTGCACTTTAACCTCATAGCTTTTGATTTATTTTGAACCCAGTCTGCTGGAATACCCAGAAAACAATGAAAAAATGTCATTTTGTTATTTTGCTAGCTTGCGTCGTACTTGTGCTCATCTCCATATGAAGCATCCAGTCACCCTGTCAGCTGGACATGGCCTCAGCCTCAGTGGATCCGATGTTTGAACGTGAGGGTTATTATAGACTTCCAGCAGGCAGTCTACTAATTATTCTAATTAACCCGGCTACGTCATGAGCTTTTCACACTGAAGGAAGCCGCTGTGTTAATGTGTGACTCACAGGGGGCTATGTTGCCTTCGGGGGGTTGGGGGGGGGGGTTGGGGTGATATCCTGCCACAGCTGAAATTAGTCCTAGCTTTACATCTGCATCTATAGAAAGCTGGTGGGACTTCTGCCTGGAAGGATATGCCTTCCACATTTCTTTCCTTTAATACATGTTTGGGATTTGTGGTTTCTTATAACAATTTTATCTACATCCCGACACTAACAGTTTAAGGCGTGAATACATGCCACCCATTAAGACCACACAATATGTAATTTGTTAATGGGAGTAGTAATTATCGCATTTACTGGATGCTATGAACATCCTGGCCAAAACCTGCGGGTGGGTATTTTTGATGAATTGATTTAATCCAGTGGTGAACCATTACTGTTACAAATAGGCCTTCATTGTGGGTCTTAAATGTTAAAAAAAAATTATTTTTAGCTTAATTATGCATTTTAATAGTGTGTTAATACACTTTATCAAAGCTTAAAAGAAATAATATACATCGATCAACATTAAAAACACCTGCCTAACACTGGATTCCCCTCTCGTACCGCCTCGGACCCGTTGAGGCATGGGGTTTGAGGCCAGACCTTTGAAGGTGTGCTGTTGTATCTGGTAATAAGTTAGCAGCAACTTCTTGAAGTCATTTTGGTTACGAAGAGGGCCCTCCATGGACCAGATTAGTTTGTTCAGCACATCACAGAGATGCTTGATTGGATTGAGATCTGGGGAATTTGGAGGCCAAGTCAGTTCATGTTCATTTTTCATTTTCCTTGAATGATTCCTGAACAGTGTTTGCGGTGTGGTAGGGATTATCCTGCTGGAAGAGCACACTGCCATTAGGGAACATGTCTCCACGAAGGGGTGCACTTGGCCTGCAGCAATGTTTATGAAGATCATACAAATAGGCCTTCACTGTAGGTCTTAAATGGTGGCCTAGTTGTTAGGGCATTCGCTTTGTGATCAGGAAGTCGTGGGTTCGATTGTGGTAGGATACTTGCCTCTGGATCAAGAGGTCATGGGTTTGAATCCTACCTACACCACTGGGTCCCTGAGCAAGACCCTTAACCCCGAGTTGCTCCAGGGAGAGACTGCCCCCTGTAGTTAAGGAATGGAAGTCACTTTGGATAAAAGTGTCTGATAAATGCTGGAAATGTTATATGTAACATCCTTAAACACAAAGGGCGTAAACCAAACCACGGGAAAAGCCCTTTATTTTATAAGAGCGTATGTGTAGTTACAGTGTATCCAAGAAGACATCATACATGTGGCCTCTGACAATCTCAGAAAATAATCTTTCTATTGCGCTATTCATTTCAGCCAGAGCTGCATTGATTAGTTACACCAGGAAGCTGATAAATGAATAGTATTTATGAGTGAAACTGTGGTATTATGGGGTAGTATCAAAAAGAAGGAAGTGGTTGACTGATAAACAGCTACACTTGAAAGGAAAAGACAACATGAGAGTGGGCAAGGCAATTAACGGAGATCCTTTAATTGTGGACTCCGCTCATTCCACCATGAGGAATGCAACAATTATGTCATTAAAAAGTTTGTAATGGGGAAGAGAGGCGCAAGGGCAGAGGGAGGGGTAGAACAGTTTGAAGAGGATGAAAGGAGAAGAAGAAAACACAAAAACGAACACGCAGAGAGAGAGCGAGAGAATGAAAGAGAGAGAGAGACACACACACAGAGAGAGAGAGAGATACCGAGAGAGACAGAGAGAGAGAGAGAGAGAGAGCGAATGAGAGAGAGAGCGAATGAGAGAGAGAGAGAGAGAGACACACACACACACACAGAGAGAGAGAGACACGCAGAGAGAGAGCGAGAGAAAGAGAGAAAGAGAGAGAGAGAGAGAGAGAGGGAGTAAGACACTGTTTTATTACTTAATCCCATAAGCGTGTTTAATGTTTGTTGTCTGATATATGGATATTACAGGAATTGCAATAAAACCAAATGCAAATAAAACCGTACTCAGATTTTATGGTGGTGTATTTTTTATACTTTGACAGTTTTCCTAAAAGTGGATTTTTAAAAAAAATGCAATATAACACAGTATATTAAACCTTCCTGAAATATCCAACCCTTAAAGGAGTCTGAGTAGCGTGTTTGCTAAAGGTTTAGTGAATTTTAAAGGAAGCTAATAATACTATTACTGTAAATTAGCCACATGCTAATTACACACTAGCTCGCAGCTTTAGCTTGTTTTTGCCACGTTACTTCAAAGTCAATCCCGCTGTACTATTACAGCTCCTCTGTAAATGCAGTCAGATTTATTTTATGTTCAGGGATTCGTTTTCAGAGATTCCTTACTGAAGGCCGTCGCCAATGGAGGAAGTGATTGTGCAGTCCTGCGGTCACCGGTGTCACAATAATGCTCACGCAGGCAGAAAAAAAGGCCTTTCCGTATCCATGCTTTTGCAAACTGCAAATGCAACATGATTATTTCTGCACACAGTCCCTGACTCACCAAAGGCACCGACCCCCGGTCACACCAGCCCGTGACAGAGCTGCGCGATACGGACAAAATATTAGTATTGTGATTATACTGATACATACTGAAACTGCAATGCCTTTCAATATATTAAAGTACGTAAATATTGTTGAAGTATCAAAATGTACGTTTACTCCTCCATCCATTCAGGCCATACATGGAAACTAAGCTGCCAAAATGAGTTATTTGTGATGTCACAAAGCCAACACTCTCCTTATTCAGCCTACAACAACAGTAGCCCTGTCCATTCATTCTGACGTTCTATAGACTGTTTAGGCCTTGTGCTGCCTTTTGAATTAGATGCAAGGCAGGGTAGCCAATCAGAGAAGAGATCATTTACATATATCAGCCTTAAAGGCACAGTAAGAAAAACAGCCTGTTTAATTCTGAAGGGCGAACAGAGGTCACAAACTGGTCATGTAAGAATCAGTTGTGATGAATTATGAATGAGAAATAATAGGAAAGTGTATAACAGGGGCCCTTTAAATCCAACTTGGTGAAAAAAACCCTGTGATTGGTCATTGTGTTTATTGATAAGAGACTCATTTGCATATTGCAGCTTTATGCAATAGCGGTGTTACAGAAACTGATATTGTGGTGGTGATTAACCTGCGATATGCTGTGTACAATCTAGTGGTGGGCATAGATTAATTTTTTAAATCTAGATTAATCTCACTGTAATCTTGGAATTAATCTAGATTAAAACGGCTCATTTGAATTCTGCAGAAGGTCTGAAGCCCCCCCAACTTGATGCCTAGCCACCCTAAATATATAGTCATTATTCCACTGTTTTTTAATTATACAGTAAACCCCAAGTTTTATGCGGATCGTGACTCACGGATTCAGTCACACGCAGGGTTTTTTGAGAACGAAACTGATCGTTTTATGCGAAAATATTCAGAACAATGCGGAACCTGCAAATATTCTCCGCTTTTTTTTTTGTTGCTTTTTTTCGTTCTCTCTCGGTCTCTCTCTTGCGTTCGTGACTTTTCCAGAGCACGCGTCTCTCTCTCTCTCTCTCTATCCGCGCTAAAATATCAAGCTGAAAGTCATCATAGCTTGCGTAGTACAGACCCAGCTTCCAACCCAACTTTGTGAAGATTAACGGCGGTATTTTTTTTATCGCGTGATAAGAGTCTCACATTAACGCAGCACGTTAACACCGATAACGGCCCACCACTAATATATAGTCATTTATTTTTTGACTAGTGTGCGTCAAACCATTTGATAAACCTCATTGTAGATTATGATTCTGTTTTTGTAGGTTTTTGGATGACTTTGATTCAATAAGCCCAGTTGGCGAAGGAGGCTTCGGCCGTGTGTTCAAGGCCAAGCGAAAACTTGAACAAAAATTTTATGCTGTCAAAATAGTCAAGTGGACAGTGTAAGATAATGTGCATATCATGCCATGATTATTATGTGGTTCTGTATGCACAATACATATCTTTGTTGTGACACATAAATAATTAAATATGTGCTTATAATTTCTCAGCAAATCTCGCAGAGAAGTGGATGCTTTGGCAAAACTTGCACACAACCACATAGTGCGGTACTACACATCATGGACTGAGGAGACTGCATACAGATTTGAATCCTCAGACAACTTTAGCACCTCAAAGTAATTCCATATTTGTTCACAAACATTTCTTATTCATACATACGCTTACATTTCTTATAAACTTGGTTTAAAATGATTTTTAAATGTTCAAATAATTAACTTATGTCAATGCTAAATTCATAGATTGTTAAATCTATTGTTAAAAAGCGCTATATAAATTTAAAAAAAATTGAATAGATTTGTTTAGTTTTTTTTGTGTTATTTCACTGCGTTTGCACATATTTGCATGCTGCATAGAAAGCTAACCCGAAAAACTAGCCTGTCATCCCTTTTGAACTGAAGAAATGTTCCTACTGTGACAGTGTTTTAAGCTGGACCAGAAAATGTGAATAAAAATCAGGGGAGTAAGAAACCACTTGAGCTTCTTTAGCTAGAAACAGTGATATATAAGACTGCCTCCATGCCAGAACAACAAATAGATTTTTAGTAAGGTTTGGTAATCAGGCAGATTGTGTGTTTATGACACATTTGTTACATGGTGAAAATATATTGCCACCTGAGCATTGTTTTCTTGAAACAGTGAAGGCCACAGTTGGATACACTTGATTCACTAAAATGTCATTGCATGTTGTAGTACAAATCATTCAGTTAAGTATATCATCTAGCCCAGATTTGTATAAGGAACCGATGGTAAATTTAATGTGTGTCACGGCTTGTGCCATGTTTTGTTTTTCTGTTTTCTGTTTGCCCTGATTCCAGTGTGTGCTGAGGTACCTTAGTTCTAGTTATGGTCTGTGTTTAGTCATCCTAGGAGTCTGTGTTCCCCATGTTGTTCTGTAGTGTGTTAGTTCCTGTGTTCCCCTTGTTACCCTGTACTAGTCGTCCTCTTGGTGTCAGAAAGTGAGAAACCTCAATGCTGATGTACCATGCTATGTGAGAAACCTCAGGCCAGGTCTGATTTTCTGTAATGCCCCTGCCTTGCCTTCACCCCTGCCCAGTCAGTGTGTACCTTATGGGTGTAGCGTAGCTGATGTCTCTGTCTAATCTTGTGTTGTAGGTAGGTATGTCCAGTGTATGTATTCCCTGTTTGCCCTGTGTCCCTGTTCCGTGTTCCTGTGAGTCCTATGTGTAGGCCCTGCGTCTGATGTACGCCATGTCTTGTTTGGTCCTGTCCCCATGTGTTTCTGGTCTGGGCCTCTGATCCTGTTTTGGCCTGTTTCCTGTCCTGGTGAGGCCCAGCACCTAGAGTTCCCCCTGGTTCCTGTGTTTGTCCTTGTTTATGTATCTGCCCTGTCCCTGTCTGTATCCCTGTTGTGTTTCAATGTAGACCCACTAGGGGTCCTCCTTGTTCCCTGAAGGTCCCTGTCTGTGTTCTTGTCATCTGTCTGTAATCATGTCCCGTTAGGTATGTGGTCCTGTCTCCTGTTGTCAATCCCCGGTTAATCACCCTGTGTCGCTGATTGGTCCATGTCTTGTCCTGTCTTGTATTTAATGTGTGCTCTGCGTCTTGCCACGTCAACTCAAGTATGGAGGTTTCCAGCGGTTCTCTCAGATCCTCAACACACAGACAGGAGGAGACCGTGACAATATGTTACAATATTAACATTTTGAAATATATTTTAGCATAATATAATGTTGACTGTTCTCATTTATTTTTATTTTCTGACTGATTTTTAAAATGTTTTAGCTTTAGCAGTGCTTCAGCATCTGAGTTCCTCTATATTCAAATGGAATATTGTGAGGGGGAAACTCTGCATGCGTGGATTTCTAGAAGGAAGTCTTACCCTGAACAGGACCCAAATCGAAGACAGGAAGCAGCACAAATCATGAAACAGGTACTGGAGGCAGTGGAATATATCCATTCAAAGAATCTCATCCACAGGGACCTAAAGGTATGCCACTTCCATTTTGGCGACCATATATTTAAAATTATTTTGATTGTACCAATGCTGCTCTTCTTACTTCACAATGGGCTCACAAGGTTTCTTTTGCATCAGCCGGTAAATATAATGTTTGGGAATGACGAAGCAGTGAAGGTTGGAGACTTTGGACTTGTTACAGAAGGAGAGGGAGATGATGATAAATGTATATTGCGGACTAAGCGCACAGGAACCCTTTCTTACATGAGCCCAGAACAGGTTGGTCAGTCATTCACTGTTAATCTTTAAGATATAATGTTGTGCTGTTTGTACCATGTGGAAAGTATTACTTAAAGGACCCATTTTGTACCTATTATTTGTGTATTTAGTTGTTTCTATTTTTCTGTATATATATTCTATATTTTTTGTTTGTTTATAAACCAGTCCAGACTGAAATGCTCATAATTTTGCCATGAAGGGGGCTCCCATTTGCTAAATGCTGAATAGGCGTATATACACCAATCAGCTATAACACCAAAACTTCTTGCCTAATATTCTGTTCCTCTTGAAAATTTTTACAAACTTTGTTTTTACAAAATTTATTTTTTGTTTGTGTGTTTTATTATTATAGTTTAAACTTTCAGCAAAATGTACTGTTTATTACATGTTAAATTAGTAGGTGGGTAAGAGAAACACATTGATGTTTTTTATGCCTTAGATGAGCCAGGTCACCTACGACAGAAGGGTGGATATTTTTCCTCTGGGTCTTATTTACTTTGAGCTGCTATGGAATTTTGAGACAGCACATGAAAAAAAAAAGGTTGGTAAAAGTATAGAACTCTACATCACACTGTGTTTTGATCAAATAATCATCTAAAATGATTCAATGGCTTACATCAGTACATATTTGGAGTACTTACTCTCCTTGTTCATTAATAGACCTGGGAAGATATAAGAAGTCAGAGGCTTCCAAAAGGGTTCAGGCAGATGTTTGATTCTGAGGTAAGTGTGTTTGTCTTTTCATGAGGATGGCAAATGTGTTGGTGTCTATTATTATTTGTACAGCTATGAAACATCCTAGTGTATATGACCATATGAAAGCTGTTATATTTTTGAGATGATTGTACTCCGATGTATGGAGCAGAACTAAAGTATTTAAAATCATTATATATTATGCATCATCAGACACCGGTTCTAGACTGTTTTACACCGGTTATTCTTCTGCCCTCAGCTGAATGCCTCTAATTCGGTTCATGCAGCGAGCGAAACATTAAAAAGGCTTCAGTGAAAAACACTCAGAACAAATCAATCGTTTTGCCACGCTTACAGATTATGTCCTTTACAAGGGCAACAGATGCAGGAGTTTACAGAGACACGGAGAAATGGACCTTCCCTGTCGAGGGCTGAGAGGAAAAACCCTGCTTGAGCTCTCACATAACGTTTGTCCGTTAAACCACTAGATGGCAGGCTCTTCCCATAGAAGACCAGGAATAAACATATTTACTGACCCGTTGCTACAACTAATTACAGAACAAATATAGAAATAAATATAGAAATAACCCGAGAGACAGAATACTCCTCGTCTGACGTCTGCAGGACGTTACACCAACTAAACTACATCTACTATTACAAACAATGTTAAGAGTCTTTAAGACTTAGCTCTTAGGCACCAGCAAGACGACTTCACTAATGGGTCTCAGATACACTCTACGTTCTCCACTGCGAATCATCTTGACTTCCATCTTCCTTACTCTGCCATCTTGACTGGGGAAAACCTTTGTCTAATAAGTGTCTGATTATGAGCTGAGATATGTGGTGTTTACTGGGAATGAACGTGGGGTGAATCTCATCTGTTGACAGTTGAGCTCTTGCCAGCCATCCGTCGACCCCAAGAACTGCATCAGCGTCTATGTAAGGGCTTAGCTTGTTAAGTGGACTTTGTGTGCGAATGCACTCACCCTGCTCCATGCGCTTGATTTCATCCGCATACAGCTCTTTTTGTACTGCACAAATGATAGTGATCTTGGCCTGCTGGAGCTGTTCTTATGTCGCATAGTTGCTGCACTTATGCCAGCCACGACATGCGCTCTCTGTTTCACAGGATTTAACAATGTGCAGCAGTTTGGCGACAGTTTTTAGCAGACGACTCCAATTTGAGAATCTCTCGAACCTTGTGGTCCCGAACTCTTTTTTTGACAGAGAGGTGGCACAGGATACGATTTCTGGGCGCAGCTCGGCGTCGTTTTCAGGGCAAACAAGGTCAAAAGGTTCTTTCTGTATTTGTCGTTGGCCTGAAACCGTAAGGAAAGGAGGTCCGCTGAGCCATGTAGAGTGAGACAGATGCTCAGCGGACAATGCCCGTGTGGCATGGTCAGCTGGGTTTAGCTGTGTGGGTACGTAATGCCATTGGTGGGTCTGGGTAGAACGCCTGATGCGCTCCACACGGTTATGCACATACACATAAAAGTGTCTTTTTTCATTGAAAATATATCCAAGGACTACTTTCGAGTCAGTGTAAAAGTTCACCTCATCAACAGTAGTGTCAAGCTCCTGCTGGGCCGTTTCCGCCACTTCTACAAGCAGCACAGAGCTCCAGCCTTGGTGATGTCTGGTTTTGGAGACAGCCTAGCCTTTCCAAAAAGGAACCCAACTTCACTAATCCCATTGCTGGCTGTGACTTTCAGGTAAGCAACGGCTCCAACAGCTTTTGTGGATGCATCACAAAAAACATGCATTTCCTTTCTTTGGGATTCAGATAGTGGGATGGATGTATACATGCGGGAGATCTTGAGATGTTTTAAGTGCTTTAGGGAATCTTTCCATAGTCGCCGCTTGTCCTGTTTCTCCCTTGGCAGCGGTGCATCCCATTCACTAATGTCTAAAGAAATTTCTCTCACACTGGAGCGGCCCTCGATGCTGACTGGCACAGCGAAGCCAAGTGGGTCATACAAACTGTTGATGACTGACAATACACCACGTTTGGTGAAAGGCCTGTCACTGATTTCAACTTGGAACGACAATGGGTCTGTTGACAGGTCCCAGCCTAGGCCTAGGCTGCGTTGCATGAGTGGAGCGTGTTGTCCACGTTGGAGTTCCTGCAGACCCGTGGCTAGATCTTCACTTGGGAAGGCACTGACGAATACAGGACTGTTGGACGAGATCTTGTGAAGGTGGATGTTAGACTGAGCTAGCATTTTTTGTGTTCTGCGAAGGACGTCAATCGCCTGGATCTCGGAGGGAAAAGACTTTAGTCCATCATCTACATAAAAGTGGCGCTCAATAAATTCCATTACATCACTGCCATATTCTTTCTCCCCTTCCACCGCAGTTTTCTTGAGTCCATAGATAGCAACTGAGGGGGATGGGCAATTCCCAAAAACATGGACTGTCATGTGAAACTCGTCCACTTCTCCATCCAGGTCGTGATCGCGGAACCATAAAAAACGCAGATAATCACGATGGTCCTCTCTGACCATGAAATTGTGAAACATCTGCTCCACGTCAGCCATCAAAGCATGTGGGTCACCTCGGAATCTGAGAAGCACACCCACAAGGCTATTATTGAGATCTGGGCCCTTACACAGCACTTGATTCAGAGACACATTTTCGTACTGGGCGCTTGAATCGAAGACTATTCTGATTTTTTCTGGCTTCTGGGGGTGGTGGACACCAAAATGTGGGAGATACCAGCTTTCTTGGTGGCGTTTGAGAGGGGGAGCCTTTTCTGCATGTCCTCTTTCGAAGATCCTTTTCATAAACTCCACATAATGCTCCTTCTTCTCCGGCTTTCTCTTTAATGTCTTTTGTAGAGAGGCGGTTGAGAGCCTGCTCTCTGTTGTTGGGTAAGCGACGTCGTGGATGACGAAAAGGCAGTGGGGCGACCCAGTTATTTGCATCATCTTTAGCAATTTGTGCACAATGTTCAGAAACGACTTATCTTCTGCGGAGAGTACCATTTTGTCATCATCAGTAGTTTGCTCAAAAATGTGCTTGCCCAGTTCATCTTTGACCTGTGTGCTCTCAAACAGGGGGCATTCTTCTGTGATCTTCACCCTTGGGGTCAGTTTTCATTTCAGCATGGCTACTCACGAATTGGACAAAGTAGGAGAAAGGTGGATAGTGCATTCTGTGTTCTTTCTTAAACTTGGACCCCTGTTTGATCCATGCGGGAGGCATGCGGGAGTTTTTCCACAATTGGGTTTATGCCTCTTGGAGTGTTGAAGCTGAGGCCTGGCAGATATCTTTCGTTTTTTGCTGCCTCAAGTTCCAGAAGGAGTGAGTAGATCAAGCTCTTCACTGCATTTTAGGTTTAAATCTTCGGTGGCATTGTGAAACATTGATCTCCATGCTAGATACGTTTCTGGCTTGTTATCAAACACCATCAGTCCTGCTGTCAATAGGTCACGACGTGAGAGGAGGGCAGCAAGGTCTGATACAGCCGATTGTCATTGTGGTGTGGCTGCTCCGACATAGTTGGGCCAACGAGGAGGTAGAAGTTTGGCTGCCACGCGGGCGGAGAACTGGGGGGGTGCCCACGCGCAGGCGCTGTTGAAATGTCCGGCCCTGTAGCGTGGGTGTTGTCCCAAGTCACATCTTTGCTCTCTACTGTGTTTTGACTCACCTTCTACATTAGCGTTATTGTGGAAGTGGTTATCTACATACTCTTGAGTGCGGCTGGCAGCCACGACTATTGTGACAGGAATGTCTGGTGGCTTCACAGACTCTTTTTGGTCCAGAACTACAGCCTCTAGGACTCTTGCGGCTGCAAGTGCTGCTTCGGCTTCTCCCTCCTGCTTCAGAGCATTTAGCGCTGCCTCCATCCGGGCCTTTTCGACCTCCATGTCTATTTGGCGTTTGGCGTATTCCGCTCTGGCTCGAGCAGCTTCGGCGTCAGCTCGTGATCGTGCTGCAGCAAGGCTTGCTGTTGAGCTGCTAGACTGACGCGATGCTGCTGATTTGCATTCTGACCTGACTTCCAGCTGTGAAAGCCGCGAGGTGTCTCCGTGGTTGGACATTTTTTGCTGTCCCTGGAGTGAAGTGTCTCAAGATCCTGGCAGTGCACTTGATGTGTGAATAATCTTTTTACTGTTCTGCCCTCAGCTGAATGTCTCTAATTCGGCTTATGCAGTTGCTACAACTAATTACAGAACAAATATAGAAATAAATATAGAAATAACCCGAGAGACAGAATAGTTATATTTACTGAAATCAGAGTTTACTGATACACTCTGAGTTCTGAGGGTAAACGCCGGTTCTAGACTGTTTTAC
>JBBPDB010036660.1:0-29475 GCA_037974465.1 Brachypetersius altus | reverse complement strand
GGATCCGGTTCAATCGAGACCTCGGATTCGTGATTCGTGAGTCATTTAATGGATCCGGGTGATTCACCCGGATGAGTCGTGAATCGCTCAGCTCTAAACCTGGCACGGCACTGAATCTGCCCTGTTGAAGGACCAGAATGACATTCTTTGTCCCTAGAGGAGAAAAAGCCTGTGCTGCAAGTGATGCTGGACCTCACTGCAGCATTTGATACTGTCGATCACTTAGATCTCCTGAAACAAAAGGTTGGTGCTTAAAGGACATCAAACTCTGGCTATCTCAGAATTTCCTCTGTTTAAATTAGAGCAAGACAGAATGCATAGTGTTTACTTCCTCCAAAGAGTCAAAAAACTTGGAGGAGGCATTGGCTTAGTCCAATATAGAATTCATTTTAAACTTTCATTGTTTGTTTTTAGAGCTATAAATGACTCGCGCCATCTTATTTGTGTGAGACTTTAAAGTTTCATCGATCAAATAGAGCTGTCCGCTCTGCCGGTCAGCGGTTGTTAGAGGTCCCAAGGACAAGTTCAAAAACACGGGGGATCGCCCTTTTGCAGTTGCTGGTCCAACACTATGGTATACGCTAGAGATTCGCAGCCTCACCGTTTTCCCTGTGTTCAAACCAACACTTAAGACCCACCTATTTTCGACTTTTGGCATCTAAGGCACAATATGACTTTTTATTTTTTTTATTTACTTTTTATATATTTTTATCTTTTATATTCTCTCTTTCTTTTTTACATAGGTTTTAACTCTAAAGTTCTTGTATTTTAACTGTGGTTCTAAGTGTATGTTTAGTTCTTCTTGTTTCTTAATTGTGAAGCACTTTGGTCAACTCCGGTTGTTTAAGTGTGCTATATAAATAAAGATTGATTGATTGATAAAGTTCAGACACCTGTTTTAAAAACAAGAGCACACATGCGCAGTTTGATACCTGCTCTGGAGGCAACGGTTTCAAATAAGTTCACAGCACAGTTCATGTTCAAATAAGGTAGTGGACCTTTCTTCTGTCAACTAACATCTGTAACAGTATTTCTAAATTCGAACTAAGGTCGCTATTATAACTAAGACCACAGTATTTTAGCCAGCTAGCGAGCTAACGTTAGCTCAAGGGAAAGGTAATCAGTGTGGGCACGTGAAATTTAGCCGCAAAATGCTAGCAATCGATTTATTCTAATGATAAAATAATTTTGCGCGCTGTGACCGCATATAAAACGACTAGGGCATAACTTTTTGTGGAGTTTTAGCGGACAAGTGCGAACTGACAGAATTAGCCATGGCAAACCAAGAAACATGATCAATGATAGTAAATAGCAGTCATGCAAGCTCGAAATGTTTTTTATATTTTGTGTTTTTAATAGAGTTTGTGATGTGTTTTAACGAACTTATCAGTAAAACGAACGAACGGTTCAGTAAAATCGGATACGTCCACACGAGTAGGTTTTCAAAAATATCTCCGTCCACGTGCAATCGCCAAAACGCTGTAAAAGTACATCAAAACACAGATGGTACAGATGAAGCAGCTTCCATGCTAGGTAGCACAGAATCCCGAGACTGTGCAGAAGGGCAGCATGTTTGGACAGAACACCGGACGGGGTTAAAATCACAGGGTGCTTAAATTTTGCTTGATGTTTTTCTGTATTTTTCTTGCCCCCTTGTAAATGCAGAAAGAGTTTTCCGAAATCGGCACTTTGACCAGAGTTTTCAAAAACATCTGTTTTCACTGACACAAAACGCCCTTTACATATGAACGAAAGGCCAGAACGCAAAAACCTCAAAAATACCCAAGTACGTGTGGACATGGCCCAAGTGTGCTAGCCAGTTTGTTTCTTGCCTCTTGGTTGTTACATTTACAATGTAATGCAGTTCGAAAAAATCTTGTAGAAACAAAAATTTAGTTGTCATTGTGTTCATTTACAGTAAGTGTAGTAGATGACTATGAGAGATGGCATGTCTGCTTTTGTTAAACTGAAACATTACTTGTTCGTTTGCAGTTTCATATATTGTGTTCTTTACATATAGTAGTATCATTTTCCCCATCAGTCTTGTCTTTGTTGTAATAGTTGTTTATTTTATATTTTTCCTCAGCTTAGTGAAGCAGCCTGATACAGCGCAAGTTTTGTTTGTTTTCACACCACAACGCAGAGACTCTTCTGAGACATCTCAAGATACACCACAGTCAGGAAGGGGCCCGCTGGCCCTGTTTCTTCAGTGACCGCATCTACTCTTTTAAAACATCAGGTTCATCAGGTCTCATCTTTCTTCCACACAAAAAGTTCCACACAAAATGTCTAAACACATACAGAATGCAACATTTATATGTGAATTGTGATTTCAGGGATGTTTGTAATGAAACATCCCTGAAAGGTTATTAGTCATTTTAGGGTCACATGTAAGGAGTCGCCAGACAGTCAGGTGTCACAGAAGTAATTCTCAAACAGCACACTTTGAAATATTTAAGTTCAGTTCAGAACTAGACTTCAGTTAGAACTAGTTGATACAGAAACTGGTCTTGTAGATGGAGAGACAGTTTGAGGACCAGATTCCCTTTAATTAACAGACAGTTTTTCATATTTCAAGACACGCTTCACAGAAAACGATTGGGTTGAATGACATTGTTCATTTTTCAAGATTGCTTGCACATCAAAAAGTGAGCGGTACTTTCTAGACAAAACCAGGGTGTAGATGACACTGTTGTCCAGGAAGTGACTGAAGCCGTTCTTATAGCTAACCCCTAATAGTACTAAAGCAAAGGAGTCTGTTGCAACTGATTACCGCAGGAACAGTTACAATGAGATGAAATGATCAGTAGTACAACCAGAAGAGCATCTGTATGAGTAGTAATAGGATACACTGTAAAAACATATGAGCCCCTGTTTTATGGCCTGTCAGACTTTATGGGTTTATGGTATCCTGCTAGATAGTGAAATATGAACACTGTCTACGGTATCCTGTTTGTCTCTGCTCTCAGAACTCAGTGTGGGTTGTCATTAAAGAACTTAATAATGAACAGAGAGAATAGATGTTGTTTAAATTAGACACTGTAAGCACAGAGAAACCTGCATCATTCTTATTGGCTATGAAAGGTTAATCAATACTGCCCTTGAGTGTTAGATGCTTTCACTGGGTCCCCATAGTGTTTAATACACACCTCAAAGAACGTGATGCTGTTTAAACCTCTTAATCACTTGGTAACAGAGAAATTTTAAATGCAGAAACACATTGCTGATTCCAATTTCCGGTGACATCCAGTTGAACTAGTTAGTGTAAGAGATAAACGGTGCCTGAATGTCTAGCAGACTTCCCCCACGTTGCCGCCTGGGCCTAGCTGTTTTATTGATATGCGAGAGCGACACATTTTCTGGACTATACACACACACACACACACTTACACTTCAATGTTACTACTTAATATTCTGTTGGATATTACTAATTAAATTAATATTACAAGCTTTGAACTTCCGTTTCCTATTTGTGGTTCGCAGGCCTCAACCACATAAGATCATACAACTCCTTGTATTGAAACTATTTTACAGAGATTTTGACTAACCCATACTAAACTAACTCAATTACCAATGACCTAAAATACTAAACTACCTAAGTTACCTCAGTTAGTATTTTTTTTTTACTTGTGCTTACCTCAAAAAGTAGCACACAACCTGTTGATCTGTGATTTATTTAGTAAAGAAAGGGGCCGCTCTTCTGGACAAACACTTCCTGTGTGGTTTCTCATTGGTTGTCATGTTCACGCCTCCACCCCTTTCCCTCAAGAACTTTGTGGAGTAAAGCCTAGCTGTACATTTTGTGACCAAATGATTTGCGGATGACAAATACCATCGTTTACGAGGAAACATCTCATGTCTGGTACAAAAGATGCATTATAATGCCTATTTAACACACAATATAGTCTATTTAGCGATCTCTTCATGATTACATTTTCGTGTTTAACAGGGAAATAATTATTTAATAGGGCAAACATACACTGCAATTTTTGGAGCTGAAGTTGTGACTTTTTTTTTTGATGTGCTGTTTAATATGGTTGGCCTTCATACATCTCAAACTTTTTGCTACTGTTTAGGTGGTGTTGACCTAGTGGTTTGTCATTCCAGCAGCAACTATGTATATATGCTGTGTTTTTGTGTAAATAATGAATTTTAGTGGATTCCGACAAGGAGTTTAAGACCGTTTGCCTGGGGTCCAAATGTATCAGCGCATGCCATCTCCGATCATCCTGCAACCAAGGCACAAAATCGGAGTGACCAAAACGATCTAGGATTTCAGGGCCTTAGCAGAAGCGAAATGGAAGGTTTCTATATAAAGCTTTTTAAACAATGTGTCAAACATCGTCACTGGTTTACTAATAACCAATTATTTGTTATACCCATAGCTGCTGTTTAAATAAAAACGCTGAACGTGCGTGACCAGGATGCCTGCATGCAAGCGGTTCTTGGTAATCTTGGTATGTATAGTCTGTAATTCTTTATTTTTTCTATTGTATTTACACACATGTCTAATACATGTGAATATTGCTGATTTAGCATGTTTGGAAAAACTTTCAAGTGCTGTACCGACACCATGTGACATGCCACAACGCACTCTAGTGCCCCCCTAAAGGTTCCCCAGTGGAAGAAGCTTTGGAGTCGTGTGAAATGGGTAAGGATATGCGGGGTTTTAAACATTTGTATTGCTGGTATTACAGCAGATGTTCAATTGTAACAATGTGTATTATCCTGTTTTGTAGTTTAGATATTCAAGGACAACAAATGGGTGGTCGGCATCATCAACCGAGTTTCACCTACAAGCTACATGCTTCTTCGGACTGTTTCTTTGGTTCGACCTTCTTTTGACTGGGCTTTTTTTGACTCTACCTTCTTTGGGTGCTTGGCCCGGGGCCAGGCGTTTTGATGGCATAACCAGGGCTGAAGACCCAAATCTGAGGATCATAATTCAACCAATGTGGAAGGTGACGCTGTTACAATTAGTTAACTGCGGGTGTGGATAGTATTAAACAGGCATGTTTAAGGGCTGAGCAAGCGTTTAGAATCAAAATAACAGACCTACTAAGGGCTGGCCAGCAAGCGTTAATCAACAAACTTGTCCAATGACGACAGCAAATTCACTAGCACATTCGCTAATGTTGACTGGCGTGGTTTGACATGGTATGGCATGTCTTTCAAGGCACTTAAATACAATGATCAGTACTTAACATTCACAGAAGTTGTTTTTGTAACACAGAAATCTTTCATTTTTTTACATTTTGTATCAGCCCAGTACATCTCTCAATCCTACTGAATTAAAACTGTTGTAAAAATTGTGTATCAGCGCAGCCATGTCACAACCAAGCAGACATCCAACGATTATACTTATATTATTCATATTTTAAATTCTTGAAAATGTATGTGTAGAGAATGACTGACTGACTCACAAGACTCAGAACGTTTGACGGTAATATTTCAGATTGCACGTCTGATGCTAATATCTCGGATAGCACGTCTAATATTACTTGTAATGCTCATCGTCGCTGTCAAAATTAATATATGTATAAGGCTTGTAAATTTACATGCAAAAAATGACATGGATCTGATGATTGTCTTTCAGATGGCAATATCTAATAGTAATAATTTAATTACCCCAACATTACATTCAGAGAGCAGATAGTCTAATACAAATGGGGAGGTGTTCTACCCAACATACCATCTGACAATGCTTTAGATAGTGTGTAGAACGCTTGGTGAGATACGGAGGGGTTGTTGGTGATTATGGATAATGGCATAGCCAAAATTCAACAAGCTGTGTTTTCTAATCTAGCTAGCACATTACCTTAATCCACAGGATACCCCACAGGTTTGTTAGAGAGGTGTGCAGCTGACATACAAACCAAAGCTGGATTCAGTGTAGGACATGAGGTTGGTTTTAAGAATGTTTCTATATCATAGCGGCTGATATACAGGCTATGCGTGGCTGAACACTGCAGGATTTGACAGTCTACATACTGTTGGATAATTTTGCCAAAATGGGGGTTACATCTCAAATAGATTGATGTAGATTGATTTTCATGCATGACAGCAGTACATAGTTATTCATTTATACACATGTGTTTAATTGAAACAACGGAAGCACTAGATCTGCCAACTTCTGAGAAGGAATTAAATCACTTTCAGTCTGAATGCAGCATGCACTGTGCTTTGCTCTGAACCCCATCAGTTCCTAAGGCTTGCGCGGCGCAGAAGCAGTTTCACGGCGTATTCTCAGCTTTACTTTCCACACAAGTTTAACACGCGTGAAAACGACAACTACTGCGGCTCCTACCCTGACGAGTCTTGTTACGGTTATGAAAACATGTCTGATAAGGACAGAGCTGCTGGTGAGTGGTATATGGTGGCTGCCCAAAGCATTTTCAAATTTAAAAAGGAGCGTTTATATACGGTTGAAACGACGTCGTTCTACTTTGGGAGGCTTGTGTAAAATGCCATAAAGAATTTATTGGATGTACAGATCTGGGCCCCTTTAGCCAAACAACTCTGCCGTCGTGCCGTCTGGCCGTGTACAAGGCACGTTTTCTCCTTGGAGACACTATAGCTCTCACACGCAACAATGTGTATGTCGATTAGCACAAAGCATTTTCAAACCTCTCATAAATGGTTAGAATTGAAATGGTTAAATGGTTAGAATCTACTATAAAAGTAGATGTACAGCATGCCGGAGCTGAAGTTATGGTCAGGAAATATTACCATGAGGGGTGTTATGAAAAAGATGGTGACAGAATAGGTTTAGAGTTTAATGGCTGCATGCATCTTGGTTGTACATGTTGTTATCCGAATCACGCACACCCTTTATCAAAGATACCGTATAGTGTTTTAAGAAAGTGCTTTGATAAAGTGGAGACATTAATCAAAACTTAAAAGCATAAAAGCTGAAATTATTTGGGGGCGAGAGTGGAAACATGCCAAGAGAAGCAGTCCTGCAGTTATTGCTTTCATGGCTGCATACAAACACCCGGCGAATTTGAAACCAAGAGACCGTCTCTTTGGTGGTAGAACAAACACTTACAAATTATACTACAGAGCTAAAGACGGCGAGAGGATTAGAACGTAGATTTCGCCAGTTTACACCCATTCTGCCAGGCCTGGAAAAGCTGCCCAGTAGGTCACCCCCAGATTATTCTGAAGAACTTTGAGCCTCCTGAGAACTATTTTGATCTGGTCAAATCCACAGTCAATAACCCCCCATAAGCATTACTCCACCCCGTTCTATCCTGGCATTGTAATGGTTAATTAATGTTCCCTCTCTGTAAACCTTGTGCAGAGTCAGACCACAACCTGCAGCCACAATGATGTGAAGAGAGAGAGAGACAGAGACAATTCAGGTGGTTGGGTCAGTATTAAACTGTTGAAGGCTACTGAAAAGGGTTACACAGTTGCATGTGTAGATGAGGTGAGGTCAGACAGGTTTTCAGGCTATGTGTAAAAAAAAAAAAACAAGTTCTACAAAACAAGCAGGAAGCAAGCGGTTACCCCGCACATGTTGTGTCAGAGGTTGATAAGAAAAGATACATTGACCAGTATTTTGAGAAGGAGGATGTTAGATTGAACCCGGAGAGTATATCTACGAATCAGGCAATGCATAGTATAAACAAGCTACCGGTAATTAATTCCCTATGGGGTTGCTTTTCCATAGACCAGAACCTGCCTACAACAGAGATGTTGAAAGATCCTGAGCAGTTTACAAGGTACATATTCGGTGACGAGTATGATGTTACACACTTCATTTGTCTCAGAGGATGTGGCATTGGTTCAGTGGTGTGTTGCTGATGGGTGTGGGTGGTCAGACAGGTGACATAAATGTGTTCCTTGCCACATTCGCAACCGCTAATGCACGGTTAGAAGCATCATGGATAAATTTGGGGAGAGGCTACTTTATAGTAACATTGACAGTTTAATCTTTGTTTCAAAAGATGGTGACTGGGAACCACCCCTTGGACCGAATCTAGGTGATCTTACAGATGAGACCGGCAATGACCACTATATCACAGAATTTTGCTTGGGCGGTCCAAAGGCGTGCGACTATAAAATGGCAGCGGGTAAAACTTGTATGAAGGCAAAGGGTATTACTCGGAATGCCAAACTTGAAAGTGATCAGGTTAGACACACTGGTTAACCCTGTTGACCATCACGCGGTAAACCGACATCGATTGATGCATCCGTGCTCATTGTGCATGATAAAGGCCTCATTTTGCAAAACCTCATTTTGTTAAGTGCTTCAGAGTTGTGTACAACAAGCGTGTGATTTTTTGACCTTGCCATTCGGATACTGAGCTGTTTTAATACACAAATTTAATGGTTTTTAAGACATGTTACAGGTTTCGGTTGTAGACTCCAGCATCCATTCTCGTGTATAAAGTCGGAACTGAAAAAAAGTTTTTTTGTAAAGATGCAGATCGCAAATGCTGACGATGTAATTGGTGATCAAATTGAAAATAGTGTACATAAACGACTGTTGGCAACCCTTTTAATGATGACAAGTTCGGGAAAGTCAAATCTGTGTGGAGTGGTGGGGCGCGAGGACTGGATTTGAGAAAAGCTGAGCCAGTCAGATACTTAGCTTGAAATCCGCCCAGCTGTCGTTTTAGCCAATCAGAAACTCACACGAAGCCCGCCTACTCCGCTTGAAATCCACCCAGTGTTTGTTTTAGCCAATCAGAAGAACGCTTTGAAACCGCCCACTGTAATACACTTCCATTGCTTGAAATCCGCCCACTCGAGTCTGTGTTCTGCAGAGACTCATAACTCAGTCTGCACAGATTTGACTTTCCCGACCCACAGCACAGCTGATGCTACTGATAAGCTAATTAGCCAGGAGGAGGACCAGCACATGTGCAGGGCGGTGGGGCGAGAGGACTGGAGTTGAGAAACGCTGGGTTGAAGAATGAAGACGCACCCATACCTTTAAGAGACACTGTTAAACTAATTGGATATTGATCAGAACTGATTTAAACCAGTATGAAAAAGTCAAACAGTACATGTTGTTATTACAGATAATTCTCTTTGGTAAAGCAGGGTGAGCATGAGACGAACACATTAACACTTAGCATACCATAAACATCCCTAAATGCGACCGGTGTAGAGAAGCGATGCGTTGCCGATAGTGATAAAATGATTAGAGGTTTTAAATAGCATACCTTCGAGGAGTAAAAGGTATGCTCAGTACATTTTAGAGAAGATGATTGAATCATCGCTTGAGGCCTCTTGGAATGACATGGGCAATTTTATTTTGAACGGTGCGACCATGCCGGGCACATACATTTGATTTGGTAAAAAGTGTCGCAGCCCCACATGTTGTGAAACACTGTGGGTGGCCCCAGGGGTGGTGTGAATTTCTTAGCGCTGTGGCTACGCTAAACAAACCCCTTTCTACAGTTCCAAACAGACTTGTTAAAGGAAATTAAAATTTTTTTAAAAGACCGGGACACCCAGTTATAAAACACTGGCATGAGGGTATAGAACACCAGTCAGGGGTTCGAAATTTGTCCTATTTGCAACACCACAATTGGATACGTCAGCTTGGCTTTTCTTTATTTATCAAATCTTTTCTCTTATTGTTAGTGTTTTGTAGGTTTATTGTTATACTTGAGTCTACATTTTTTGCATTGATGTAACTGTTTGATTTGTTACAATGACATCTTGTAATTGTATGTATCATGCCTATTTGTAAAATAAATTGTTTGCAACGCTATTCAGAGTTATTAAATATCATTCTTTATAAAAGCATTATGCTCTTGTACACTTGAACACAACAAAAAAGCATTTTCTCATCTTTGATACAGACACATGGTTGTAATTTCTTTAGTCAAATACATCTGTATTTTTACACATCACATCCTCATCTCGTAGACCTCTTGAAAAATTGCATACTAGTACAGCTGTAGTATTCTTACACATTCTTAATGTGTAAATGGCAGATGGGAACTACGGATGCGATCCTCGTTTATGTACACGGCCAGCCAATTCTCTCCGGGCAGGTCTGAACTATGTGTGTCAATTATTATAGATAATTAACACACACAGTTCATAGTTCACACATAGATGATTTTTGGATAATAGAGCGCATGCTACAACACTCAGAAAAATCTAAAATCGTATCCATAGCAGCAGTCAGTTCAACAGCCAGTTCATGGTCTCAGTAGTAATCTTGCAGAACCTGTTTAAGACTGGACACCTTGATTATACTGTTGAATGGCAGAACTGATCACCACCTGGTGTTGTGTTGGCTCTGTTGGTGGTGGAAGAAACCCGTCAGACCTTGCAGGCCCAAACGTATTGTGAGGGTCTGCTGGGAACGGCTGGTAGAGTCCCTCCGGCAGAACTTCAACCACATCTCGGGGGAGGTGGGAGATATTGAGTCCATATTCCACACTTCCGTTGTCCAGGTGGCTGACCGGAGCTTTGCGCGTAAGGTGGTTGGTGCCTGTTGTCTCTGCTTTTTGCAGATGATGTGGTTCTGTTGGCTTCATCAAGCTGTGCCCTTCAGCTCTCACTGGAGCAGTTGGCAGCTGAATGTGAAGCGTCTGGAATGAGTATCAGCACCACCAAATCCGAGACCATGGTCCTTAGCTGGAAAAGGGGGTAGTGCTTTTTTAGTGGCAGACTTTAGATGGGGTTTTGCAACACTAAAACCTTTTTTTCAATAGCGGTATTGCCATTCTGAAACGTTCCAATTCCCACCCCCATACACAGTGTGACCGATTTGAACAAGAGAATACATACATATAATGAGAAGTAGTGTAAGCAAAATACAAACCATATAATAAAATAATAAAAAATGTCTAGATTAACATTGATTTTACAGAATCAAACATTTCTTCCAAAACATTTTACATGTCAACAATTTTTTTTTTCCAAATCTACATCCCCATCACTTCAACAAGGGTCTCCTCAATATCACTGTTTTTCCTCTGATGTTAGACTCATCTTCAAGTTGGTAAGACGTTTGCAATGGCTTGCTGAGGACTGCCTTGGAAAAGTCTGATTTAAGTCCTCAAAGTGGATTCAGCAAAACCATATGTCCGGGTCATAGAGGCATGAATGTTACTGCTGTCTGGGGTGGTCCACTTCACAACCATAACAGGTGTCTATGAGTCTTTCATCAATGATATGCTGCCGTATGATCGAAACGCATGCCTTTATAACTCTCAAAACAGACGGTGGCAAACATCCATCCACACCCCACACCAGCGCAAAGAGATGGTCCGTCACAGCTTGGCGGAGACATAGGAGATTCAATAGGGACAACCCTTTCAACATGCAGCAAGTTCAAACCCCTGGGGCAATGAAAACTGGTCTTTGCTAAGGTTATTGCCTCTTAGAATAGGTGATTGTGTGCCAGAACATGAGCCTGCATGGGAAATTCTCATGCACCTGAAAGACGTTACTAAAATCGTTGGACTAAAGTAGCCGACCATCGTAGCTTGCTGCTTGAGACGTTTTCTGATCTGCATTTATGACCCAAACATCATTATTTAGAACACTATGCACATCTTTTTAGGTGGTTTGGTCTCTTGGTCGAATTTTGGACAATGCGTTTTGAAGCGAAAGTTTTTTTTAATTAAGGTCAATAATACAAATAATTTCACGAATGTTCTAGTAACCCTGGCATCTAAACGCCAATTAATGGTTTCATATCACCTTGATTCACATCTATTCGGAGAACGTATCCATGTTGAGAATGTGAAAGTTGTAAAGGCTGCATCTTTAGATGCATCAGGGAAAGGTTTTATCTCGAGTATGTGTCTTTCTCATCCGATGTCCATGTGGCCGGATGGGCTGATCCACGTTTTTCCAGTTCCGATCCCACGAATGTTGATGCATTACAGATTCCGATATACTTTTTATTTTAATACTAGCATTATTTTTGTTGAAATTGTGCTGTTTGTTAGTCAGGTTACTTCACAATAAATAAGGTAATATAAACTTATTAGAAGAGCAACAAATATACACAACTACATTTAAATTTAAAGACATTTCAAAGGAATTTATTTATGTCACACTTCACAAAAAGGTAATGCTTAACAGCTTCAGTGTTACAAAAGTAATAAACCTGCAAATGCAAAATGTCAAGAATATAAGTGTGATTACTTGGACAAGCACTAAATAAAGAAATAAATTTGTAAGTCATACCAACCTCCATTTGTAATTACTGAAAAATCCCAATTTCAAATTATACCAAGTTAGATAAAGAAGTACAGGGAACTTTTAACTTTTGTTGTAGTTGCTGTGTTCATGATGTTTGGTCAGCTCATGGTTTAACTTAGTATAAACTCAAGTTTCTCACCAAAGGTTCAGTTTACTCAGAAGTCTGTGTGCATAATGTTTTTTAAGTTGATTTAACTGCACATTTTTTTAGTGCATGAAGCATGGAGCAGGAGTGTGAGCCCCTGAAGGCCGTGGGTTCTGTAGAGAGTGAATTGTGAGGGTCCTCCAGAGTGAAGGACGAGAGTTGCAAGTTCGAGAGTGTGTGAATGTGTGAATCAGCCCGGTGCACTGAAAACGAAAAAAAGCTTCTTAAAGCATATTTCTGTTGAAACTCAGATTCCTGCGTGTGTCTCCTTTCCCCAGACCCAGCATGACAAATGCCCAAAAGTAGAGGCCTCAGTGTATGTGTCACGCATACTGGGTCCCGTGCAGTCAAAGGGCACCGGAAATGACTGCCATTGAAGTGACATACTTCCATGCAACGTGTCCCAACCTCTATTCAGTTCGGGTTCCGTGAGTTTCCCTGTGTGTGCGAGTGAGAACGTGGGCTCGTTTGGTGCGAGTCTCAACTCCTTTGTTGGAGCGTTCTCAGACTAAACAGCATGGTTTACCAGCTCTCGTGTGCCAGTCACGCCCGGGCTGTGTCTTGGCCGTTCATTCCTGCTCCCTCGTCACAGTATGCTGTGTATCAGCGTATTTCCCTCATACGAATCTTTATTTGTGGTTTCACATGTAATTATTCTGTCGGGTTTTTGCAAAAATACGGAACAAAGTTCTTTCCGTATCAGTCAAAAATGGAGCACGTCTTTCATTTTTCAAAAACGACCCCCTTTAATGTAATGGTTCTGGCGTCCATGCCCAAAATCATACTTGCTAGATTCAGTGCACGTCACAAAAAAGTCCTTTTTAATGGATAAGTAATTGTTATAGTCGTGATCTAAGGAGATAAGAGGGACAGCCTGTATGACTTTTGGCAACTTCCATTGCAAATGATTTGTTTTGTCTCAACCTTGTACTCCTTATCATCATTATCACTCATTGCTCTTGTGCCAGGAGACATGGGAAAGTACCATCTAAAAGAACGACGATGTAAATGTTATTTAACATATTGTTCCCCTTGCTCTTAACAGTTTAACATTTATTGCCCTGGAGACTCACAGCACATGACGTTTAATGTGTTTTCCTTATTAACAAACACAAGTCAAATCATCAGCTTATTAGCGAGATGCCTAATGAGCTAAGATAGAGCTGTCAGATCACAGGGACACTGAAAGTGCTAGGTGCTGTGAGTGACAGCAGCAGGACTGGGAAGCACACCTCTTTAACACCTGTCTGAATCAGTAATAATCATACTTCATGCATAAGCACAGAAAGACACTTTAGTGTGAAGGGTAGGGGCCCGTGTTGAGAAATATGCCTTTAACAGAATGAGCATCCAATGAAAAGGCCTCACTTTTCACTCCTGATTTTCAGGAAAACACCCAGCACTCAAAGGCAGTTTAAAACACATATCTGCCATCTGCTTATGTAATAACCTTAAAAGATAATGTCATAAAAGTTACCTCAGGGATCCACAAATCCTCTGACACAGCACATCCTCCTCTCAGCAAGAAAAGGCCAAACCAAGGTGTCTATCAATCCTCACCTGATTTTTTTTTAATTATTCTTTTCCAAAGACCCTACAAACAAGCGAACAAACAAATGGAAAGCTCAGCATTACCAGGAACTGATGTGAACTTTCTAATCCACTTATCATGGCCTGAGGCATTAAAGAAATGATTCATTTGAAAATCAGATTCCCACAATGGACAGGGCATTTTACACACAGGACTGTAGCATCATGATGACAAATATTGTCTGGTAGAGGAATTACTGGGTGTTCCTGAATGGAGATTAAGCATCCCTACAAGGCTGGTACACCTAATAACCCGACAGTTCAATGTATGTGTGGGCATAACACATATATACAAGAGCAAATACTGAAAAGAACAGAGAGATGCACAGAGATTACATTACAAATGCACTATGGGCCCTTTCCACTTAAAATGTAGGAATGAATTATATTATTGGATGTGAACATACATGTTTATTGAGCTCTGTTTGGGTTTTCTTCTCCTAGATTCATGGTTTCTTTGCACATACCACACAAGATGTGCCGTTTCAGAGATGTTCTGACCCAGCTGTCTAGCCATTACAATTTGGACCTCGTCAAAGTTATTGTTTTTTCCCGTTTTCAACCCATGGACTAATGGACAGTGTCTGGGCGGTCCTGCATCTGTAACGCACACCATGTTTAAGATTTAAAAAAATAACAGGTTATTAAACTGTTAACTGTTAATAAAATGTATTTCATGTATTTGTAAGGATTGCTACTGTAAAGGATTACTTCTTGACAAGACAGTCTCAGTAAAACATTAATTAGTAAACTACCCAGTGTGTGTGTGGCTGGTGATAAGAGAAGAAAGGGATGCGGTGGGGACTAAGGGTATAAACTTGGATTGTTCAAGCTTTGAACAGATAAGACTCTCAACATTTGAACATGGAATAAATATAAACAAGAATGCATACAGGGCAAATATTGGAAATTTCAAAGATGCCAAAAGATGCCCTTATTAGTTTACCGTAAATATTTAAGATCTGAGATGATTGAATAATAATTGAATAATTGAATAATTGTGGAGTTATACTTCTAAAGCACTCAAAAAATGTGTATAACCAACCACTATGCTCATTGATAACTTATTAGTATTCTATATGTAGACATAGAAGGTAATTCACCTCATAATTGATTATATTTTAATACAGTGTGTCACGCTTGAATGTGGGACAATTGTTTTGGAGCATTTGAGGACTGCTCACACTGGGCTGTCAGCAAGTGGAACATAACACTAATATGGTTTGGCTTGTTTACTGGGCACAGGACGTGCTCCAGTAAAGTGTTGCTTGCCTTTGTGGTTTTTAAATGATCCTGGAAATGACCTGCTGGTAAAACAGACAAGAGAACTAACAAACAAAGAACTAACATTTCTTTGCCGAAAAAAACATACAGTACCCCAAAATTCTGAACCTGGAATCTGGATATTTTTGCCAACAGAGAAGATGCTTTTAATATTCTTTCTTTGGCTACGTTGCCAGCATGAATGTGATCAAGTGACAAACCACAAACCTTTGTCATTTAAACTAACCATAATACACTTTAAGCATAGAAGAACAATATAAAAGCTGTATGTATCACTATACGTGTTTCTATCCTGATTGGTAGTAGCAGTAGTCTCTCTTTACTATTCATCACTGTCTCCCTAGTTGTGAAGTGACCGTTTTTGTTTTATGGGAACACAGCACACAGTGTGAAATTCTTCTCTGCATTTAACCCATGCACCAAGTGAAGCAGCAGGTAAGAAGGAACACAGCACCCAGGGAGCAGTGTGTGGGGACGGTACCTTGTCCAAGGGTACCTCAAAGGTGCCACTAGCAGTTTTGGGATTCGAACCCACTGCTTTCTGAATGCAGGGCAAACTCTCTAACTACTAGGCTACCAGCCACGCCGCTGTCTGTTGCACTGATAAGATGCAAAAGCATTGAGTGGCTAATTTACCTATTACAGCGAATCTGAAGCTGCATGTTTAGGGCTGTTCCATGTCCCGTTTTAGTGTTTTTAAACTTTATTGTTTTATTTACAACTGTAAGTATATCTAGTATTACTAAGCTGTGTCCTCTCTGATCACAGGGAATGAAAATGATTGCTGCATTTCAGGTTACAGCTCTTTTTGTTAACAAGCAATGGTGCCACCCTGATCACATTGTGCTTAAGGAACACGTCTGCATCCTGGAAATTGAGCTGCTAGCAGTGTGGCGATTGTGTACTAGTGCCCGAGAGTTCTCACACATGATCACCATAGTTGTTTACAGTCCTCCATCAACCAGCCATAGACGATGCTGATAACCCATTTTCTTATTGTGTGCTAACTTCTCATTACATGAAATATCTAATATTATATGAAAGTGTTTATGTGCAATATCACTATTTATATCACTATCACAATGCAGTAGTATTATCATGAGCAATATCAGCACATACATATTACGTGTAATAACAGACTTGGTATAGAGTGCAACCCCTAATTACTATTTGTGTTACTATTAAATTACTTCAGTAATTTTACTTCTCTGTAGTATTTATATCCACCTCGCTTACTGACCACAGCCTTTTGTGTACAGTATTTAGTACTAAGCATTTTCTGAGTATTTTCTGAGTTTTATTTTGCTTTTTGGTTTGACATACTACATTTCAAATTGTTTTTGTCTTTGTGTCTGTGTGAGTCCGTGGGTCATGGCATAAACAAATACTTCTGGGATCCGTTTTCCAAAACTGATTCTCTGCACTCACCCACGCACCCGAAAATGCGAGCAACTGCAGAAGTGAGCACACTGCTGAGAATCCGAGACATTGCCTTCAAATCAGATGATAAAGCTGCTCTGAAAACAGCAAGGGCTAACCTGTCCCAAGCCATCAGAGCAGTGAAGTGCACACATGCTCAAAAAACCCACAGCCACTACCAGGACACTGAGGATGTGCAGCTGAGCCATCACCAGCTACAGGACATCTCTACCTGACTGTGACGGTGAAGTCTCCCTTCCAGCACTGAATTACTTCTGTGCACACATTGAAGCACAAAATGACAGGTGCTCTGCCTGGCCATGGCTGATGTGAAGAGAACTCAGCTTAGAGTCAGCTCAGAGGATGTACACCACCATCCTCTCTGTGCCAAAGGAGTCTTCATTGTCCTGCCATAATGACTTCTGTTCCATCAAACGCACACCAATCATCATGAAATGCAACTGGATCCTGGACTTCCTGGCTGGGAGACCTCCATTGCCAAGAAAACCCACTTCCTGCAGAGACATCCTCATCCCCCAATGATGAGCCATGGAGTGAAAACAAGAACAGAAGCCACAAAGAGCAAGGAATGACAATAAAAACATAAGCACATGGGAACTGTAAACAAAGGTGGGGCGTGACTGTGAATCCAAATATAAATACAAATCATGTGTCATTGCTTCATAGCTAAATCCTAGCTAGCCAAGATAAATAATTTTTGACTAACTTTACTAAAGTTAGTTTTCAACTGCTGTCTGTTGGATTGTTAGTAAAATTTCTACAAGTTATCAAATAACCCTTTTTTCTTCATTTCAAGCACTTCACTCACTCAAAGTGCACTACATATTTAAAAGTCAAAAAACTCAAACAATGACAAATTACCATAACAAATTAACTAGTTTACCAACATATATTGCAGTTTAAGATATTTCCTTCTCACTGAGATCTACAAATGTTACTGTTCCATTTCTGCAGTTATCTACAGTATATGTATAAAAGTATACAGGCTGCAAATGAGAATATAAACTATTTTCAGCACAACCATTGTTGACAAAGGTGGGTGAAACCTACAGAAAATACTGACTAATAGAATAGCAGATAGAATAGCAGATCCCCCCCCCCCATTAATACCCTTTCAAATTAAATGCTGGATACAAAGTTAATTACACACTATTAGACACATAGTGTATCTCTCCCAAGTACTGCTCACATATATTGCTGTAGATATCTAAATCTGCTTAGTTCCTTCAACCTAGAAAAGTGAAAAGTGATTTTTTTAATTCTAACAGGTTTTATTCTAACAAAAGCATTTTTATGCATTTAAATTAATTCAGTGTCAGGGTGTTATCCAATTATCCAATCTTTATTATTTTACCATATTAATATCAACTTCAAAGTCCTGTAAAATCTGTGGCCACCTTCCTATATGCTTTGTAAGCTCATCGACTCAAGAAACTACTGCCCTTTTAGCACTCCTCTTTTCATAAGAGCAATCGATGCCATTTAATTTAAAATTCATGTATAAATCATGAAGCTGCCACTGATTATTCTAAATTGTAGCAATGCATAGCAAAGCCATTCACGCGTTTCACTATAGACTGATTTATGATTTACAGTAATACATTAACATTTACATTTATGGCATTTAGTCATATACCATATACCAGTAACACAGTCATGTACCAGCCTTGAGAAGAGGTTGGCAAGCTCATTGGCACTCCATATATAAAAAATTATCCAAGAGTCAGCAAACTGAAGGAGAGCTATTAAGCCTTGATTTAATGAGAGGCAGCCTTGTTCACAGGGATTCAGGATACTAATCAATCACATCCAGTATAGCTCAGTATAGTCTTAGAAATCCAAAAGCATGAGCCCTGTGTGATGGGGAGGGCTGAAGGGGATGATGCAAGGCTTATGCAGACTGGAACTAAAACTCTTTTATGTCCCACTGACTTGAGCTGTCGTGGCTTGGACAAGTGCAATTACAGTCTTTCCCCCAAGAGTGTTATTATATGAAATTAACCTCAGAATAAAGAACATACAAAGTAAGCTTAAGCTTCTTGAGATGACTCAAAATGATCCATTCAACCTGCATTATTTTTTTTCCAGTGTAATTATTATTTTATGACATTCATTTAATTACACCAATTATACGAATGAAAACAGCATTGAAAACAAAATATAGTATTTTATAGAAAAAGATTATTCTTTAAAGAGTTGTTTAAGCTTATGCATATTTACATTATATTACATTTATTGTGAAGATTATTTTATCCAAAGTGACTTTCAATTTGAGGAAACATTTCAGGACAGTGTGAGAACCAGAGGAGAGTACTAAGTGCTAAATCTTTATGGTGGAGGGACGCTCTCTGAACAGATTAGTCTAAATATAATCATTTTTTTCTCGAGATTTTTTCATTATTAATTTCTTATTATAATATTAGATATTAATTCCAATACACACGTTTAAAAACAAGAAATTTTTGCAACACACAAAAACTAGAGAATATGTAAATGACCTCGGTTCCTACTGGCTGTTTTGTATGTAAAATATATTTATTATGTATATATTTTGTAGACTGGGGAATGAACAGTAATCTTTGAAACTTAGTATTTATGTAGAACATTAAGTGTGTTCATTAAAATCCCTGAAAAAATTGTTTCAGCATGATATAGATCCTTTTAATGTATGGATCGCTCAGTTATAGAGAATGAACGATGAAAATGAAATAGAAATTGAGGACATCTCAATATCGCACAAAAACTAGAGAAAATTTAGAAGTTCCCTGAGCCTCCCACGTCAACCATCCCCTCCCTCCCTCCCTCTCCCCCTCAAATAAGAACGAGGCAGCAAGGGGTGTTTGACTAGACCAGCTCGGAGAGCCAGAGGAGCAGATACCTTCTGCCTCCGAAAGCTGCAGATCCAGATCTGCTCCACTTTCAGAAGATTTTCCTCACTGGTGGTTGTTTGCAGCGCGTTTTCTGAGCAGTGGACTAGATATTGGATGCTATACTGGTGCCAAAGGAGAGAACTGGAGAGTCCAGCGCTGCGAACACCTAACTTTTGAGCCGCAGCGCAAAAGGAGCGACCGGGCAGGGAGGATGGAGCCGTCCACCGCGCCCGGGGCTGCGGAGCTGCCTGACCTCTACTCCGTGATCCCCCTCAATGTCACGTTCCCGGACGACGTGATGGGCTTCGTCCCTGACGGACAGAACTACACCGAGAAGAACCCCGTGAAGAGTCCCGCAGGGATGATCATAGCCATCTCCATCACTGCGCTCTACTCCGTGATCTGCGTCGTGGGACTTCTTGGCAACATCCTCGTCATGTATGGAGTGGTCAGGTAGGCTCTCCAAACACTTCAGTTTATAGTTTTTATATATTTCGTTGTTCATTCTCTATATTTGAACTATCCCTGCAAACTGATATTCATTCTCTGTATTAAAGGATCCATATCATCAGGACTTTAACGTAGTCTACTACATCAACACTCTACGTTTCATGAATTACTATTTACTCCTCAGTTCACACAGTCTATGGTGCAAAAACTGAAATATTTAACTTTTGTGATGTTACAAGATCTAAGGCACAATACAGAACAGACAATGAGAACACATACATCAGTACACATGTACCATCCCTATGCGGGGACCGTCCCTATGCACTGCTCTCTGGGCACCGTGTTCCTGGCTGCCCACTGCTTCACTTGGAGAATGGGTTAAATACAGAGAAAGAATTTCACATTGTTCGCACTGTGTGCTGTGCTGTGGTGTGGTGTGTTCACACGTGACTATAAAATGCTGCTTCATTTAATTAAGACTCAATACTCAATATCCAGGATGGTGAGGCATAACGTGTCAGTTCTATGTAAAAGAAAACAGTAATTACCACATAATATAGTTTTCTTGCCTATAAAAAGGTACTGAAGAGAAACCCCTGAGGGTACCACCTCAGTGACAGCATTTATACCCTGATAATTAGAGATTAAAGGGCCCATATATGATATTTATTATTTACCATGTCTGACAGGTCCAAAAAAGACATTTGCCTGTATTAATGTAGCAAAACAATTATTCAGCCTTTCTATAACACTGTGCCTTTAAGACTGATATATGTAAATGAATTCGGTTCCTACTGGCTGTTCTGTATGTAAAATATATTTATTATGTATAGACTTTGTGGACTGGGGAATGGATAGTCATTTTTGAAACTTAGAGTGTTTATGTGGAACATCAGCGTGTTCATTAAAATCCCGGAAAATTTGTTTTTTCATGATATGGATCCTTTAATGTAAGACTTGCTCAGATATAAAGAATGAACGATGAAAATGAAATGTAAATTGAAGACATCACATAATGATCTTAATCCAGAAGGGGAAAGAAGGCATTTTTGGTAGCCCCTTGAAACTGAGGCCTGATTACACTGTAGATTAAGGTGGATATAAAGGATCTACATCTGAATTCATTAATTTATTCACTTTGTTGTGTCTGGGTTGCCTGAGGATATTTTGATGAGTAATAGTGGGTGTGGGTGCACAGGTCAGAAAACACAAGTTACCTCATGAAGCTGAAAAAGCAGTCTAATCGCTTATTCGCTGCCTTGCATCCCTCCATTTGTTCGCTTCTGTATTACTCAGCAAACGTTTTATGTAAGAGCTCACCACACCAGAACAGGCTTTCAAGCATTTCATTTTGTGTAAATTCTATCTGACAAGTGTGCCGGCGGACTCTTGAACCACACTAGGAACATTACCTTGTGGGGATCTGTCAGAAGAGTCAAAAGAGAGAATTATTAATGTTTCTAAAATGGTGGACCTAAGTGGGAGGTTAACCATCTCATGTTCTGAAAATGGTTCTTTAATGGAACTTCTTTTTGCAATTGAGATGTGTGAGTGTAAAAACTAATATAATATAAAGGTTCTAAACCAAAATAAAGCTTCTAGACCAAGTTTTATTTCTTCCTAGAACTGTATGTTGAAGCCAAGACTCGTTTAGTTTATTTATTAATTGTTTTTTTTATGAATGCATTTTTGATTTTTCCAACTTATTCTCAGAAATCCATTCACATACCGGCCAACTATACCAGGCGCTCTTCATGAGTCACACTGTTTCCAATTCACACGTTAAGTTCCTACTTCCTCCACAGTGAGGATTCAATCAGAAGAGACTGGCTTGTCCTTGACCACAGCCATGTGAGAGCGAGAATGAATTGGAGGCCTGAGGGTGGGAACTGACAAAGCTCTGTAGGAGTTCATGTGTTAACAAGACTCCTTCAGCTCAGAGCCTCACTCTTCAAAATAAACGCTCGATTTATCCTTAATCCCTAAATGGTTTTTGTTTTAAACATGTGAGTCTAGGAAAAGCCCTAAACTGGTGCTAATCCCTGCACATCTGGCTGCTGGAAGGAATCCAATTCCACACTTTTGCTCTCTTAAAAAGAGATGCCACAGAGGGCTTTTTTTATGCTGCAACCACTTTTGGTTGCCTAATGAACCGTGTTTCAAAAAAAAAAAAGAAAATGCGCCAGTGTGAAGAAGCAGAACTGCGAGGATTTAAAACCATTTTGCTAGTTTTTCCTAGAACATTTAGATTTACAAAATCGTCCACTGACAGATTCTTTCAGGATTTAGCTCTGCGTGAAGAAGCATTTGAGACACACTGATTTTGAAAGAGTATGGTCTAAAACCAGCACACAGTCTGAACAGTGTGAAATTCTTTCTCTGCATTTAACCCTTTCACCAAGTGAAGCATTGGGCTGCCACCAATGAGAGGCGCCCGGGGGAGCAGTGTGTGGGCACAGTACCTTGCTCAAGTGAACCTCAGTGATGAGACTGATGGGATTTAAACCCACAACCCTGTTGAGGTGATTCTTCTGTAGCATCCCTTCAAAGAACCCTTTTTGGCCTCTTAATTTTTAAGAGTGATGGACCAGCTCTTGGGCTAGTTTTGCTGTGCTTATAGAGCTTTCTGCTGAGCGGGAAATTGCTGGAAATAAAGAGTCGCAACAACTACATGCCCTGCTGAGTGGAACACCAGGATGGGGTTGACCTTGTTATCCTCAGAATTGATTCTGTACTAAATGGTCCAGTGGTATTTAACATTAACCTCAGACAAAAAGCAATGTCCACTAATTCAGTGAACCAGACTGAACCAGAGACGAAAGCGTAGCATGGTTGTTTGTTTGCTAATCGTTCATCTGTTAGAGATACAGACTGAGGATGCTCTGTCAAATCCATCCCAAAACATTAATCTTCCTCTAATCCCATTACTTATCCTGACTGCAACCAAGGCTATCATACGTAATTCTTGTGACTCCTGATTTTATTTCATCTTCTGCTGACATGGCCAAGTCAGCAGGTTGCATGGTCCCTGAGCAGAGGATTTTAAAAAAGAGCCAGCGTAGTTGTCATGGCAATAGTACTTGTTCTTCCCCCCCTTGGCGGTGAGGTGCTTTCGCAAGCACTTGTATCAACTTTAATTAACATGCTAATTGACTGCTAATTTCTTCTACTGTGTGTTTTAGTCTAAACAGTGCTTCTGTTTTAAACTAATGGATGTCCTCTTGGGAAGAACTACCTCTCACTTTAACTGTGAGTTATTTGTCCATTAAATAATAACAATGGCTGACCTTCCTCTATTGGAAAGACCACAGTAAGAATTCACAAAAAAAAAAAAAAATAGGGCCAGATCCTTCACATTAGCTTTGGTTTTGATTAATTCTGATCTGTCCAACTTTAATGAGAAGAGTCGGATCATGTGCTCTGACTACAGTGCATGCACATATTATGTCATCATCCTGTATTTGAGGTGGAGCAGCAGCGACTAGCTTGAAGCTTCTGCCAGTAATTGCTGCATTAGAGCATCTGGCCTTTCCTCACTCCCTCCTGTAATCATGAAAATCTGATGAAGGCTGATGAGAGCTAACGACCACTGTGATGAAAGTTTGTGCTGATAGTTTGCTCATTTGTTGTTCATGAAGCACATGGCTCACTCATGTGATCTGACTGATTACGATGTGCACAGTTCACTTTAGGGCACGGGTTTTTCTGTATTTCTGAAATTGTCCGAAATTTAGGACGACCACCTCACCATGTGTGTTCTGCTATGGGCTACGTCTACTGACCAACCAATAAAAAGCAAACATGAAAAGATGTGCAGCTCTGGAAATACGGCAAAAATGTTTTGTCTTTTCAAGGTGCAAGTATTGAACTGAACTTTGCCTTAGTTTAAGAACTGCTGACAATATTTCTCCCAATTTCCAAATAAAAATATTGTTCTCTAAAGCATAATTTTAAAGCAAATGACTAAACATCAAAATAAGAGAAACGATGCAGTGTTTACAGAACAAACAAAGAACACAAATCTCTTGTTCATTCCTAAACAAAATGGCAATAATTACTTTTGACAAACTTCTATTAGTGTTTTGCCGTCCAACTGGTCTCATTGTCGATTACAGCAGTGTTTTTATACTTTTAATCATTAAAAAAGATTTGACTCAGGTGATCAGTAATCAGTATCTCATAAAGCAGAATTCAAAGGCAGTGGCATGTTATCTTCATAGAGATGTTGATCTCTTAATTTTTTCTTTAGCTGTTATATCAACCCGAAATAGCGTCCAACATCCATGGAGGCAAAATTAAAACCAGTACATGGGACTGCCTCCTCTCCGCACAAATTAAAACTATGATTGCCAGAGCACAAGTCATCAACGCACCTATAGCACATGCTGATGAAGTTTTGTTCTTCTAAGCTAACTTGTGTTGTAGCTTACAATTCAATGTGTCATCATTGTACAGTCTACACACCTGTGTATACGTCCTTGTATAATCTACATGCATGTCATACCCAAGTTTATTAGATCCATTTCGCATAGTGTGATTTTGAATAATCTTAATAAAATTGCTGAAATCTGTCGAAGGCACAAGGCTACTTCTAAACTATTATATAACTATTATATAACAACATCAGCTCTTCTGGAGGCTAATACTGCCAAAACAAATTAACTACCACACTGAACATGACCTGCTGTTTTGCATGCATTTTTTGATGAGGCTGCCAGTCTTATGATGTCAGTTGGTGCACAGGAATGATCGCTTACACTGGCACATACAGCTTTGAGGCCTACCTACTGTAGACAGCAAAATCTGCCACGCTAACTGTACATTGCTAATCCACATTTATTTCTGTTTCTGTTCATACCTACTAAAAAGATTAGTACATTCTCCTGTCATTGTCTTTTAATCCACTTTATTTCATTTTATTCCTTTGTAATTACAATTACCATTGATATTTTCTTTTATCATTATTACAAGGACCTCTCAATTATTCATGTTGTTAAAATGCCCATTCAGATTTACGTTGGAGATCTACGGTTTGTTCATGCTCATTTCACAATTTGACCCTACACCAGCATTATGAGCCACTGGTTTTAACACCATATAGGCTTTGCTATTGCAGCAGTAGCTAGATGCTGAGAATGTTTTTGAGCTTGGTAGGCTTGGCCTATGTTCTGAAAGTAATGCTTGATGGGGCACAAACAGACGACATTGTAATTAGAGGCAAGTTCAGGGCCACGGCTCCAAAGCTGCTGAAATTGCTGTAATATGAATTCAATTTTCTAAGCTATATTTTTTGGATAAGAGGGAGGTGAGACCAGGCAGAGGATGAGATGAGATGGTCACAGTATTACACAGTATGACTTACTGCGAGCTATAAAGCTTCAATGCTTCAGGCAGCCATTGCCAGGGCTGATTTTCACCGAACACTCATAAATTAGAGTCCTAAACCATATTCACGAGCCTGCAAGGCCTTAATGAGTATCTTGATGCTGTTTGAGAGAGATTTTGGTGGTGTATTTTCATGAACACTGTTCGGGTTATTTGAGTATTGACTTCTACTGTTTGCTAGCAGCATTAGTCTTGTAGCTCCAGTGCTAAAATATAGAAGCATCAGTTTGATTCCAGAATTGGGTGATTGAATACATCTGGGTTAAGTGGAAATTGTGTATATTGTTTTTTTTATCTCTTATATATATTCTCTTCAAAAATATACAAAGCAGCTTTGAACTATACTGTAGCAAAGGCTCTCCTTTTCATCACCAGCGCTACACACTGATGATAATTAGTCTTTTATATAATTATCTCTGTGGATCATCATATAGAGCAATTATGCATTTCCTGTACACGGAACCAAAATTGAGATGTAAGAGACTAAATATCAAGATGTTTTTTCAACTAAAATACATTAAGGTTTTGCCTACAAATGTTCACTAAACGTAGGTCTAGTCTTGTGGACTTAATGCCTTCTAAAGACTATGTGATTCCAGCAATCTTATAAAATCATTATAAATCGCTCTGTGTCAAATGGATCTCTAATAAGCTTGGGTATGACGTGTGTAGATTATATGGTGCAAAGGTATGTATAAAGGTATGTAGACTGTACAGAGATGACACCTATTCAGTCGTAAGCTATGAAGCAAGTGCTAGCTGTGTGTTAACAGGACAAGATCACTCTGGAAATGTTGGTTTTAGTGTGTCCAAGGAGTCCCACGTATCGATATTCGTATGTTTTGCCTCTGTGCTGTTTGGATTTTGCATGCTTTGTTGCATTGATAAATATTTTATGAAGCATCACATTTTTATTGGCTGGTCAGTAGCAGTACACACATACTGTGAGGTGTTGTAGCAGTACACACACACTGTGAGCTGGTTATCCTACATTTCTGACATTTTCAAAAGATAACCGCAGGCTACCTTTAGTCTTAAGACCTTGACAACTGCTGTCTTTGAAATTCTCACAGTGCGACGTTAACCACCATATAAGCTTGGCGACTGGCGACCTAATCATTGCATTTACTATCAGAGGGTTGTGGGTTTGAAGGACTGCTAGTGTCATCACTGAGGTACCGAGCAAGGTACCGTCCCCACACACTGCTCCTGCTGTGTTCCTGGCTGCCTGCTGCTTCACTTGGTGAATGGGTTAAATGCAGAGGAAGTATTGCTGTGCTATAGTGTGTTCATGTATGACAAATGATCTCTTTACATTTAGGAGCCAGAACGAAAGAAATCACTGTGATTATTTCATGACTGTCCTCTCTAAGACAGCCCAAAACCATTGCACTGAATGCCAGGCGTAACTCTGCATGCAATGCTACTTGAGATGCATGTTCATATAGCCATGCCTCAAGTCATGACTGTGCATTCCAATTAGGTTTTGCTGCATCTCAACATGACATTACTGCTCCCCTTGACTGACAAAGGACCACGTAAAAGTGAATTTGCCTTTACAGAACACTTGACTTTGCATTGTTAGATTAGTGCCCAAGTAGTGCTCCAGGACCTTTGGTTTAGCAAGTAAAATGTTATTTGATTTAAATATGAAGTCATTACTACTACAGATAAGAACAGACAAGACACAGAAGAATTCTAAGGGATATAGGTGGAGGTAGCTCAGTGGGTAAGACACTTGCCTCTGGACCAAGAGGTCATAGGTTCGAATCTTACCTTCAGCACACCACCACTGGGTCCCTGAACAAGACCATTTACCCCAAGTTGCTCCAGGGAGACTGTCCCCTGTAGTTAGGGAATGGAAGTCGCTTTGGATAAAAGCATCTGATAATTGCTGTAAATATAGAGATGTTCTCAATAAAATGTAAATGTGTTTTATGAGGACCTAACTATTTGTTATATGCGGAAAAGTTAATTAGTCCGGATGTTGTTAAGTGGTGGAATGCTAGTGTAAATCCAATCATACCTGTACTTTGTTTGTGGCATGCAGCTTTATTTGTATTTATTTTTGTTCACATCTAGACTTTATTGTATGGGTATTAGGGATAGGTTTTGAAAAAAAATCTCAAAACGAAAATATGCAAATATTTTTGAGACATTGGTGGAATTCAACACACACATATTTTAATGGAGCTCTTCATTTGTTGTGTGGTCATTAAAACAAAATTTGCATCAGCATACTGAAGCAAACAATGCATTTATTCATCAGTGTGGAAATACACCAAGGGGCTTTCCTTTGGCATACATATGAGCATTTATTTATTCATGTATTTATCTACATTCGACAGAGCTCTGTATTCCATGAGATTGTGCTTAAAGTTTGGACTTTTCCACGGAGCCTCTGGCAAACTTGATAGAATTCTTCACTGAGGGTTTTTTTTTTTCTTTCATACTACCATCTCTCAAAATGAAGAGCCCTCAGACTGATTATTGAGCTGAGGCTGAGCCTGTCCCTTGTCACTTTAAAACACTCTGCAGAGAGCAGTGATCAACAGCTCTCTCCATCCAGAAAATTAGACGCTCTGGAATTACCAGGTTCTTGATTGTGTAGGGAAACGGATGGGAAGCGAACTGAAATGCATTCCACCATGTGAATATTCCGTCGCCTGAGTTGCAATATGAAGTCTTCTGAAAAGGAGCTAAAGGAAGTGTGTGGAAGATACATGATCACAGTCCATTGTTAAGTATGTGTACAATTAAAAGAAATAGTGATGGTGTTTTGGTTACCATGCCCTTTTGAAATGTATGGTACCTGAAAGATTCTTTAGAGTCATACCACAGATGAGCCACTTTCAACTGCCAAAAGGGAGGTTTTAAATGTGCTTTGAACAAATACTCACCCTAATCTCTTTCTGGCCCATCTGTTGTGGATGGTTGATTTTTTATAGACAGTAATTTAGACTCCTGTGCAAGACCTAAAAATAATTGGCCTAAAAATACCTAATAATATTTCCTGTTTATAGATAAATGGGATGTAGGCATGTCACAAAAACAATATATAATAAATGTCCTTTAATAATAATATATAGTATAGAATATATAATAATATATAATAAATAATGTCCTTTACTGTGAATTTATGAATATAAACAGAAAAGCCTGTTCAAAAACTAAAGCTGAAAGATAATGTATAAAGTAAAGTATAATAAAATATACATGAATGCGTTAAAAAACGAAGACTCACATATTAATGCTGCAAAATGGGCTATTCCTTATGTGCTTTGAAGTCAAATGAGCCGAGATTCTTTTATTTATTTAGCAGCTTGTTCAGTTTGGTTTGTGGCATTTTAAAGGTGCAATTAATGAAATGGTTTATTTCATTTTACAATATGATACTATAATATATTTAATAATAATTTATCATTTGTTTTACATTTCAAATAATTGAACGACCTTTTAGAGTTACTTTGTGTATAGTATATGCAGCAGCTCTGCTGCCTTTGGATTCACAGTGGAATAAAGTGTGAATCACAAATTATTAGTCATTTTAGATTATGGAATACATTAACCAAGCAAAGAACTATCAAATGGAAGATCGTTCAGGGAACCGCAAGTGGTTCTTTGTTGGCATCGGTCCAATTAACTCTTTTTGGCCTCTTTATTTTTCTAGAGTGTCAGTTACACATCCTCTGCTCCAAGCCACATGTGGCTCTGAACAGTTCATGGAAATAAAATACTCTTATAATTGCAATAGTCTATTATAAAAGGGTTATTTGTTGGTGCTTCAAATGACAATTTTCTACCTATTCATTCAGTTCCTTCGTTGAAGAAAAAAATGAATCACTTGATAAAGTAAAGAATATATCCCGCATGTAGATGCTTCATTTGCAGTAAATTGCTCTTCACCGACAGCTCAAATGGGCTTTTATGGAGAGTGCTCACCACTGAAGGTTTTAGTTTTTTCTGTTATAATAGGAAATGAGCTGGAGTATTATTTATCTGAATGCAAAAAGGTTCCTAATGTTTGTGTTTATTAAGTGTGTGTGTGTGTGTGTGTGTGTGTGTGTGTGTGTGTGTGTGTGTGTGTGTGTGTGTGTGTGTGTTTATGTTTGTATATATGTGTGT